>JAFEMH010006941.1:0-107742 GCA_022495995.1 Adenophora triphylla var. japonica
ATTTTTTAACTATGGACTTAAAATCTTACTAACACACTTCAATGCTATATAAAATAAAATATGATCAACGATTTCATTGAACTTTTACTAACAAATTCTCCTAACCTCAGTTCAGTGAGACCTTGTTAAACTATGGATCTTAAAATCTTACTAACACACTAGCCATATAAATAAAATAAAATAAATCACGATTTTCATGAACTTTTACTTGGCTAAATTCAAATTCAAAATATCTGGGTGTCAATTTCGTGATTTTTTTAATCTATGGATTTAAAATCTTACTAACACACTAGGTTATAACAATAAATAAATAACGCAATTCATGAACTTTTTCAAACAAATTCTATATCTCAAAGTTCGTGAATTTTGTTAACTATGGACTTAAAATCTTACTAACACACTAGGCTATATATAAATAAAATATATCACGATTTCATGAACTTTTACTAACATTTTTTTAACTAAGGATTTAAAATCTTACTAACACACTAGGTTATATATAAATAAAATAAATCACGATTTCATAAACTTTACTAACAAATTCTATATCTCAAAGTTCGTGAATTTTGTTAACTATGGACTTAAAATCTTACTAACACACTAGGCTATATATAAATAAAATATATCACGATTTCATGAACTTTTACTAACAAATTCTATATCTCAAAGTTCGTGAATTTTGTTAACTATGGACTTAAAATCTTACTAACACACTAGGCTATAAATAAAGAAAATAAATCACGATTTCATGAACTTTTACTAACAAATTCTATATCTCAAAGTTCATGAATTTTGTTAACTATGGACTTAAAATCTTACTAACACACTAGATAATCTATAACTAATAAATAAATCACGATTTCATGAACTTTTACAAACAAATTCTATATCTCACATTTCGTGAATTTTGTTAACTATGGACTTAAAATCTTACTAACACACTAGGCTATATATAAATAAAATATATCACGATTTCATGAACTTTTACTAACATTTTGTTAACTATGGACTTAAAATCGTACTAACACACTAGGCTATATATAAATAAAATAAATCAAGATTTCATGAACTTTTACTAACAAATTCTATATCTCAAAGTTTGTGAATTTTGTTAACTATGGACTTAAAATCTTAATAACACACTAGGCTATATATAAATAAAATATATCACGATTTCATGAACTTTTACTAACAAATTCTATATCTCAAAATTCGTGAATTTTGTTAACTATGGACTTAAAATCTTACTAACACACTAGGCTATATATATATATAAAATATATCACGATTTCATGAACTTTTACTAACAAATTCTATATCTAAAAGTTCGTGAATTTTGTTAGCTATGGACTTAAAATCTTACTAACACACTAGGATATAAATAAATAAAATAAATCACGATTTCATGAACTTTTACTAACAAATTCTATATCTCAAAGTTCATGAATTTTGTTAACTATGGACTTAAAATCTTACTAACACACTAGGCTATATATAAATAAAATATATCATGATTTCATGAAATTTTAATAACAAATTCTATATCTCAAAGTTCGTGAATTTTGTTAACTATGGACTTAAAATCTTACTAACACACTAGGCTATATATAAATAAAATATATCACGATTTCATGAACTTTTACTAACAAATTCTATATCTCAAAGTTCGTGAATTTTGTTAACTATGGAATTAAAATCTTACTAACACACTAGGTTATATATATAAATAAAATATATCACGATTTCATGAACTTTTACTAACAAATTCTATATCTCAAAGTTCGTGAATTTTGTTAACTATGGACTTAAAATCTTACTAACACACTAGGCTATAAATAAAGAAAATAAATCACGATTTCATGAACTTTTACTAACAAATTCTATTACTCAAAGTTCATGAATTTTGTTAACTATGGACTTAAAATCTTACTAACACACTAGGTTATCTATAAATAAAATAAATCACGATTTCATGAATTTTACAAACAAATTCTATATCTCACAGTTCGTGAATTTTGTTAACTATGGTCTTAAAATCTTTCTAACACACTAGGCTATATATAAATAAAATATATCACAATTTCATGAACTTTTACTAACATTTTGTTAACTACGGATTTAAAATCTTACTAACACACTAGGCTATATATAAATAAAATAAATCACGATTTCATGAACTTTTACTAACAAATTCTATATCTCAAAGTTCGTGAATTTGTTAACTACGGACTTAAAATCTTACTAGTACACTAGGCTATTTATAATCGTACTAACACACTAGGCTATATATAAATAAAATAAATCACGATTTCATGAATTTTACTAATAATTTCAATATATCAAATTTCGTGAATTTTTTTAACTATGGACTTAAAATCTTACAAACACTCTACGCTATATAAAATAAAATATATCACGATTTCATGAACTTTTAATAATAAATTCTAAATCTCAAAGTTCGTTAATTTTGTTAACTATGGACTTAAAATCTTACTAACACACTAGGCTATAAATAAATAAAATAAATCACGATTTCATGAACTTTTACTAACAAATTCAAAATCTCAAAGTTCGGGAATTTTGTTAACTATGGATTTAAAATCTTACTAACACACTAGGTTATAAATAAATAAAATAAATCACGATTTCATGAACTTTTACAAACAAATTCTATATCTCACAGTTCGTGAATTTTGTTAACTATGGACTTGAAATCTTACTAACACACTAGGCTATATATAAATAAAATATATCACAATTTCATGAACTTTTACTAACATTTTGTTAACTATGGACTTAAAATCTTACTAATACACTAGGCTATATATAAATAAAATAAATCACGATTTCATGAACTTTTACTAACAAATTCTAAATCTCAAAGTTCGTGAATTTTGTTAAATATGGACTTAAAATCTTACTAACACACTAGGCTATATGTAAATAAAATAAATCACGATTTCATGAACTTTTACTAACAAATTCTAAATCTCAAAGTTCGTGAATTTTGTTAACTATGGACTTAAAATCTTACTAACACACTAGGCTATATGTAAATAAAATATATCACGATTTCATGAACTTTTACTAGCAAATTATATATCTCATAGTTCGTGAATTTTATTAACTATGGACTTAAAATCTTACTAACACACTAGGCTATAAATAAAGAAAATAAATCACGATTTCATGAACTTTTAGTAACAAATTCTATATCTCAAAGTTCGTGAATTTTGTTAACTATGGACTTAAAATCTTACTAAAACACTAGGTTATCTATAAATAAAATAAATCACGATTTCATGAACTTTTACAAACAAATTCTATATCTCACAGTTCGTGAATTTTGTTAACTATGGACTTAAAATCTTACTAACACACTAGGCTATATATAAATAAAATATATCACAATTTCATGAACTTTTACTAACATTTTGTTAACTATGGACTTAAAATCTTACTAACACACTAGGCTATATATAAATAAAATAAATCAAGATTTCATGAACTTTTACTAACAAATTCTATATCTCAAAGTTTGTGAATTTTGTTAACTATGGACTTAAAATCTTAATAACACACTAGGCTATATATAAATAAAATATATCACGATTTCATGAACTTTTACTAACAAATTCTATATCTCAAAATTCGTGAATTTTGTTAACTATGGACTTAAAATCTTACTAACACACTAGGTTATATATATATATATAAAATATATCACGATTTCATGAACTTTTACTAACAATTTCTATATCTAAAAGTTCATGAATTTTGTTAGCTATGGACTTAAAATCTTACTAACACACTAGGATATAAATAAATAAAATAAATCACGATTTCATGAACTTTTATTAACAAATTCTATATCTCAAAGTTCATGAATTTTGTTAACTATGGACTTAAAATCTTACTAACACACTAGGCTATATATAAATATAACAAATCATGATTTCATGAACTTTTTCTAACAAATTCAATATCTCAAAGTTCGTGAATTTTGTTAACTATGGACTTAAAATCTTACTAACACACTAGGCTATATATAAATAAAATATATCACGATTTCATGAACTTTTACTAACAAATTATATATCTCAAAGTTCGTGAATTTTGTTAACTATGGACTTAAAATCTTACTAACACACTAGGTTATATATATATATATATAAAATATATCACGATTTCATGAACTTTTACTAACAAATTCTATATCTCAAATTCGTGAATTTTGTTAACTATGGACTTAAAATCTTACTAACACACTAGGCTATAAATAAATAAAATAAATCACAACTTCATGAACTTTTACTAACAAATTCTATATCTCAAAGTTCGGGAATTTTGTTAACTATGGATTTAAAATCTTACTAACACACTAGGTTATAAATAAATAAAATAAATCACGATTTCATGAACTTTTACAAACAAATTCTATATCTCACAGTTCGTGAATTTTGTTAACTATGGACTTGAAATCTTACTAACACACTAGGCTATATATAAATAAAATATATCACAATTTCATGAACTTTTACTAACATTTTGTTAACTATGGACTTAAAATCTTACTAATACACTAGGCTATATATAAATAAAATAAATCACGATTTCATGAACTTTTACTAACAAATTCTATATCTCAAAGTTCGTGAATTTTGTTAACTATGGACTTAAAATCTTACTAACACACTAGGCTATATATAAATAAAATATATCACGATTTCATGAACTTTTACTAACAAATTCTATATCTCAAAGTTCGTGAATTTTATTAACTATGGACTTAAAATCATACTAACACACTAGGCTATAAATATAGAAAATAAATCACGATTTCATGATCTTTTAGTAACAAATTTTATATCTCAAAGTTCGTGAATTTTGTTAACTATGGACTTAAAATCTTACTAACACACTAGGCTATATATAAATGAAATATATCATGATTTCATGAAATTTTACTAACAAAATCTATATCTCAAAGTTCGTGAATTTTGTTAACTATGGACTTAAAATCTTACTAACACACTAGGCTATAAATAAATAAAATAAATCACGATTTCATGAACTTTTACTAACAAATTATATATCTCAAAATTTGTGAATTTTGTTAACTATGGATTTAAAATCTTACTAACACACTAGGTTATATATAAATAAATAAATCACGATTTCATGAACTTTTACAAACAAATTCTATTCTCACAGTTCGTGAATTTTGTTAACTATGGACTTCAAATCTTACTAACACACTAGGCTATATATAAATAAAATATATCACAGTTTCATAAACTTTTACTAACATTTTGTTAACTATGGACTTAAAATCTTACTAACACACTAGGCTATATATAAATAAAATAAATCACGATTTCATGAACTTTTACTAACAAATTCTATATCTCAAATTTTGTGAATTTTGTTAACTATGGACTTAAAATCTTACTAACACACTAGGCTATATATAAATAAAATATATCATGATTTCATGAATTTTAATAACAAATTCTATATCTCGAAGTTCGTGAATTTTGATAACTATGTGTTTTTGTAGAAAACAATCAAATGTAAAACAATTCAAAACAAATTTGAGGAAGGTTGAATGATGTATAATCGGTGTAACAATGAAGATAAGATGACTCGATCATGTAATGAGGAAAGCCCTTGAGACAACTATCTCGCCGACACAAAACCTCGGAAGGTGTTTATGGTCACCTCGTCCCAAACGGTAGTATTGATCTTTTGACGAGTTACAAATATTGGAGCTATGGTGGATTACAAGAATGTGTTCGTGAACTGTGTGTATTTTGTGTTCCAGCCATTTTGTCCTTTAAATAGAAAAAGATAACTTGAAGATAACAAAACCCTAACAAACTTTCCTAAAATCTCGGCCTTGTTATCTTGGTCTTGACTTGGTCTCTCAACCGTTGAAATGAGTCCACGAAATAGGTTTTTCCCACGTTCTATTTACCTGTAATTAAAGATACAACAAAAAATAATTAAATAATGATTTAATTATCTAAGTGAATTTTACCTTGTCCACGGGTTCGAAGATGATGACATGCTGGCAACTTTTCAAGATGCAGCGATTCTGAATTTACCCATAATAATTGTCCCAAAAAACTGTCTTTTAGTGAATTTAAATAGGCGGTTATTCTACTACCTTCTAGAAGCTTTGGCGGTTTAATTAACTTGATGGAGACGTGGCAGTTGAGGAGTTTAATCCATCTTAATTAGCATAAATAACGAGGATCTAGGGTTTTTAACTGAGCTCCCTTTCGCTTTCCTCCTCACTTTCTCAATGTTTCTTCCATCTTCTTCACGGCGGTGAATTTCTCCAAGGTAAAATCTTTCCCTCTCTCTCTTCTTTTTTTTTTTTTGAAAATATGGTTAAGCCAAGAAAAGGCAAGGCTCCAAGAAATTCTCTGAGTTTGAACGAGGATGGGGATTTCACTTGCGAGGGCTTGTTGGCAAAACCTGATGAAGAGGTTTGCATTTTCAACAATGAGCTCATCGAATCTGTTAAGGATCGAAGATGCTTCCCAGATTCTACCATCTTCAGGCCTTTCGATGTGTTCCTTAGGGCTGATTTTGTGTCTCCACAGTGGATCTGTTTTTACGAATATCCCTTTGCCCTAGGTTTTTCGTATCCCTTCCCTGCGTTGAGAACTGAGTTTTTTAGAAAAACAAATTTGGCTTTCGTCGAAATAATGCCCATGGTTTGGAGGATTTTCTCTTGTGTCCTGAGGGTAAATCGGAAATTTGGGTTAGATATAGGTTTGAGAGAAATAGCCTTCATATATGAGCTCCAAACTTTTGGCTCTACGAGGTATCTTTTAAAAACTAGGTCTGGAATGAAACCCCTGTTTTTGAGAGTGGCGGTAAACGATAGGGGTTGGAAGTCAAAATATTTCTTTGTTGAGAAGGATTCTTTGGAAGAAGGAGATTTCTTGGCTACAGGATGGAACAGGGAAGGTATCCCTCTTTAAAACTTCAGTTTTATTTATTTCTCGCACTTACTTGAATTTGTAATTTCTCTGTTTGTTTTTGCAGCCATTGATTGGTCGAAGCTTTTCCCTCCTTCTACCGAGACTGAAGATAAGGTTAGGAGATTGTTGGAGATTTCAGAGGAGGAGCGATTCTTCAAGCCGTTTGAAGCAATAGTCATTTCTGAGGAACAAGAGATACCACCATCTACCGAGATGTCCACTGGTAAGATTCTATTTTGTCCCAAGAATTCTCTTTTTGCATTTGGATTTTTCCTTCATCTTATAGCGTGTACTCTGTTTTCGACAGTTTCCAAATCCACAGCTGCATTTTCCTTAAAAGATCTCCAAGATTTTATGGGGCAAACCCTAGCTAGCCAACAGTTGACGGTGCCTAAGAAAGAAATGGAGGCGCCATCCGTGGGAGCAAGGGTTAAGAAAAGGAAGGTGTTAGGACCTAACTATGTAAACCACATAGTTATACAGGGTTTTGACAAAGAAACATATCTGATCCAATGTTATCTGACAGCCAAGATAACTCATGAACATTGGACAGCCATGACTCAAACTGCACATCTCATAAATCAACTGGACAGCAATGATTCAACTGAACTGCAATGATCAAACACAAGACCAATCATATAAATCAATGTATTTATTTACATAAGGATCATTTGTAGCGTTGTGAGAAAATTTTTGTCTTTTCATCTTTTTGAGTCGCCACCTATATTATTCAATTGGAAACATAGGAAAACCATTTTGAAAGAGATATGGGTTCGGGGCTTAGGTAATGAAATGGGTAGGTTAAGAAGCATCCATTTCACCCAATCCGGAGATCGGTCTTGCTAAAGAAAAGAGAGGTTTTCAATCTTTTTAATAAAATAATTAAAAAAGAACAAATAAATCCTAATCAATTTCTTGATTAGGAATGTCGGATTGTATGCTTCGAGATCGCCTCCATTGACTGAAGGGACTCTAGGCTAATCCTTTTGATGGGATTACACTACTCTAAAATCAATAGAGAGGTTGAGAAGAGAAACGAAAGTTTAAAGGATGATTACCTTTTGAGGAGAGATTCGGACAGAGTTTCGACTCAAGTTTAGAGTCGAACCTTGATTCGGACCGAGCTTCGCCTCGATCCTTGACTTGGATCTTGATGCGGACGGAGCTTCGCTTTGGTCCTTTGATTCGGGCTTCGATGTTTTTTAATCAACAAGGTTGATGAACAAACTTTAGGTGATTTAGGGTGATTTTGTAGGAATCTTTCAGGGAGAAAAACCTACAAAATGTGTGTGTTGTGTGAAATTGTCGACCCCCCGAAACATTGGAAGTCATCCAGTATTTATAGGAGGTTGGAGAGGTGAAGGTGGAGAGGTAAAATCTCCTAGGAAGGTTCCAGAACTCAGTTCTGATTGGATACCCGAATTGATAAGGTTTTATCCAAAAAGAGAGTTTGAAACGGAGAAGGAGAGTGATTTCTGCACATCCTGTCGAGGGGATATCTCGCGCGAGATAAGATATCTCGTGCGAGATAACTAGTCTGATGACTATTTTGTCCTCTCCAGTTGTTCCGTTAGTCAGTTAGGTCCAAAACTAACGAGGTTAGTTAGAAACATAACGAAACATGACGAAACTGATATGCTTTCATCAAAACATAAAAGAGAGATGAAGAGTAGTGTAATCATGTAATTATGAGTTCAGAATGGGGTGTCTACAGAGCCCCTCGGCGACAGGTCTTGTTAAAGAAGAAGTGTCTTCGATAGAAAAGACATCATTCTGAACTTTGGGATGGTCGTGCTGCACGGCTACCTACGTATCTCTATCGGAGAATCAGACCAAAACGTAGTTCGACTCCAAAACACGAAAAGGCTGCTTTAGGTATTTTGAAAATCATTTGAAAATCACGGTGATTTTGTTTTTGAAAAGGCAAATCCATACTGAGGAATCAAATCATGACCCAATTCTGAAAATACCTGTTTGTTGATGAAGTGAGGTGACGATCCTGGCGATTCGGGACCGAGCTTTTTGTTGAGCAGTACTCGACATACTACTTGTAGATGCTTGACACACCTACTTGGTGACGATCCTGGCGATTCAAGACCGAGCTTTTTTTGTTGAGTAGTACTCGACATACTACTTGTAGATGCTTGACACACCTACTTGGTGACGATCCTGGTGATTCAAGACCGAGCTTTTGTTGAGTAGTACTCGACATACTACTTGTAGATGCTTAACACACCTACTTGGTGACGATCTTGCTGTAAGGGCGCTGAATCGGGCTTTTGTTGGTGAGTACTTGACATACTTACCCTAGATGCTTGACACATCTATTTGATGATGATCCACCTGTAAGGGCGCTGAATCGGGCTTTTGTTGGTGAGTACTTGACATACTTACCCTAGATGCTTGACACATCTATTTGATGACGATCCACCTGTAAGGGCCCTGAATCGGGCTTTTGTTGGTGAGTACTTGACATACTTACCCTAGATGCTTGACACATCTATTTGATGACGATCCACCTGTAAGGGCGCTGAATCGGGCTTTTGTTGGTGAGTACTTGACATACTTACCCTAGATGCTTGACGCAATGGATGCTTGACGCGATGGTTGCTTGACGCAATGGATGCTTGACGCAATGGTTGCTTGACGCAATGATTGCTTGACGCAATGATTGCTTGACGCAATGGTTGCTTGACGCAATAGTTGCTTGACGCAATGGATGCTTGACGCTTGAAGAGATGCTCGACGCACTTAATTGGATGCATTGGTATGTGAAATCCAAACACTCAACATGTTTGATCTGAAAGTAGGCACTTGACGTGCCTTCCGAATTTTAATTCCTGCAAGAGGGTTAGTGAAAGCATTTGCATAACAACATACATTCACTTAAGAATTTGTTTGTTCAAAACGATCAATGTGCACTCGACTCCAAGAATCAGCGGGGGGAATGAGTTCTATTCTGTGAGAATTGAAAATTGTTTGTGATTTAGATTTTGGTTAGAAGACCAACTCGTGAGGTCCATCTAAAGATCGAATGAGACAATCGTCTAAAAGGATTCCGTTGAGATAACCCAAGTTTAATGCTAAGGTTAAGGATGCTTCAAGGATTTTTCGTTGTCGCAGGACTTTTCATCGTCAAGCCCCAAGTTTCACATGTGATGATCATTGACTGAACAAGGTTTAAACCACTCCAATGGCTTTTTCTATGTAGAACTTATGCTGCCCAAAGCACGTATTTTCCAAGGCTTCTCTCGACACTAAGCCTCAAGACTTCTTGTATGCTGCAGATGACTTCATGACCAGGTTTGTGAGGCTGCATGAATTGAAGAAGGATCCCCTCCTTTTTTCCCTTTGAATTTTCTTCTTTTTCTTTCTTAGTGACGCACCCTAGTTTTTGCCTAGACCGCCCTTTCGGGTTTTCATTCTAGCGGGCTATTTTTTTTTGCGTCTTTTGTTTTTGTGCTCTAACTTTTGCCTAGGCCGCTCTTTACGAGTTTTCAACCTAGCGAGCCATTTTTTTTTATTTTTTATTTTTGAAAAGTATATTTACTCGAAGAGGACTCATTTGGAAGAATCTCATTAAGGAGAAAGATGAGATCTCAAGTTTAGTTGAGGAGAGACGGACTCTATTTTTGGAAGGTTATCCAAGCATTGGCTCTTTTTGGGGGAGTATATTCTCTAATGATGAGAGTGAGAAGCGAATAGGTAAGCCCCTAATGCAGATTTGATTACTATTGAGAGTTTGAGTAGAGATTGACTGGGGGAGGAAAGGTTAGGAAGCCCCAGTTTTGCTGCTTGGATTTCAAGAGTGTGTATGAGAATGGCTAAGAAGAAGCCCCTAGACTCAACAAAGAACGCTACATGGCTCAAAGGTCTAGAAAAGTTGCTCTACTTTTAATGGACCTTGTATCATCTAGAAATTTCTTAACGAATTTGAAAAGGAAGCCAATCATTAGTATGAATTAAGGCTAAACATTTCTCTTTATGGATTGATGTTGAAAGTCTTCTTCATTTGCGTTGCCATTCGGGCTTCATTGTAAGAGGATGTTGAGGGATCCTCTTTTCTTCATTGATATCACTTGACTCTTCTTCTTTGCGGGAGAGTCCTTCTTGCCTTTGTTGAAATTTCATCTTTGTTGTGGGGCGATGAAGGCTTGAGAGTTTTTCTCTTTTTTTTTTTTTTGATGCTCTATTTTTGCCTAGGACGAATTGAGGAGTTTCGACCTAGCGAGCTTTTTATTTATTTTTGTACTCTCAAAGCCTTGAATTGAGTAGCCCCACTCTTCTTGGGATGAATGTTGACAGCAGCGCCTTTGGCTTCCTTCGTTTGTTGATCTTCGACTTTCAACATGAGTAATGTTTAGGCTTAAGCCTTCTAAGGATAGTTTTCATTTCAAACTTGTTTAGATGTTTCTATTTTTCGTGATGATTTAAGGAATGAGTGTCCACTATTCAGCATGGATCAAATGATACTCATAAAGAAAAACAACTCTTGGGAAAGTGTTTAGGATAAAGAGATCACTTTTATTGATAAGGAAATTCGAAACAGACTCGATAGTTTACTTGACACAAACTAGAGAGGATAGAGATGGACTAGAATGACAGAACGACTCTTCGAGAACATACTAGGAAGTTGACCTAATCTATATTTTTTTTCTTTTTTTTTTTTTTTTTTTTTTTTTTTTCAAAGGAAAAAGGGAGAGGACGATCGGAGCCCCAAGGTGGTGATGCTTCAGTTGATCTTGTCGGCTTCATACAAGTCTTGGATGGCATCCCTCAAATTGTAGCAATTGTTGGTGTCATGACCACTAAACTGATGGTAATCACAAAATTTGTCGTGGTCCCAATCTTCTCTCACTTTCTTCGGATGATAGTCTTCCATTGGCTTCAATTTTCCTTGGCCTACTAGATCATCGAACATTTCCTTAAGAGTAGCTCCACCAAAATCATGATAGGTACGACCGGTGCTCCCCTTTATTGGACGATTCTCCTTTTCTGAATTCTTTCTAAAAAGGATCAATTCATCAACTCTAAGGCCCGATTTATGGAGTTCGAGGAAACTAGGGAAGTAATTGCCGGCAAGCTTCTCTTGGTACTCTTCGCGGAGACATTGAAGTAGGATGTGAATTTGTTCGTCTAGGCTTGGCCTATCAACGATTTCAATCAGTTTGATCCTCCATCTCTTGACGAAGTCTGCGAATGATTCATTCGGAAGTTGCTTGGTTTGCTCAAGGTCTCTCCTAGTAGTGCGGTAAGTGGAGTTGTCCTCATATTGCTTTTGGAAGGTACGACTAGCAAGTGGCCAATCGAGTCTTGTGGAGAGTGGAAGATTCATGTACCAATCTCTAGCGGCACCATCAAGGGTTTGAGGGAAGCATTGAACTAGCAAGTTGTCATCGACACCCATAGATAGCATGGCCCAAGAGTAGGTTTCCAGATGGATTTTTGGACAAGTAGTGCCATTAAATTTAGCAATGTCAGGTGCCTTGTATTTTCTAGGAAGCTTTGACATGGATTGACGAAGGGTGTCATAGTCAATAGAGAGCGAGGCTCCCTTACTCACATCGAGGGATGCAAGTTTCTTTTCTAACATTGCCATGGTAAGGGGTTCATCCTTGCTTTCCCTCTTTCTTTCTTTCTTGGAAGCATAACTCTCATTGTCAGATGAGGAAGATGATGAGCTAGACTCATACACCTTTTTCTTGTGCTTGCGGTGGTTTTTAGCCTTCTTAGTGCATGATACTTCATCATCGGAAGAGGACTCATTTTCTTTCTTCTTTGAGCTTAATTCGGCCAATTGTAGTTTCATGGCTTGGAGTTAGTCAACCATGGCTTTCATTTCCCCGGCTTGGATTCTTCTTTCAAGTTCTAATCGGGCCTCCATTTCATCGGCTTGGGCTTGTAGCATTTCTTCATATCGAATCCTTTGATCCTCAATTTCCTTCTTGAGTGCTTCGGAATTCATCGTGTCGGAAAGAAATTGAGTTGTTACCGTTGGAGAGGTAAGGGGGCTTGACGACCTTAGAGATGAACTCGAGATATCCTAACGAAACGTCTTTTTCGAATATTAGCCCCAAACGATCCTAGATGGAGAAAAGGATGATGGTTAAAATTACCTCACGGGTGATTTTTTTTGAAGTTTTATTTTTATTAGAGACGGAGTTTTGACTCAAGGAGGGAGCGCACATCGATTATCAATCACAAACACGAAATTTGCAAATAATATCTCGCGCGAGACTAGGTTGTCTCACACGAAATAACCATTCGGAGAGATGGATTTTTCCTCATTTTATTTCCTAGATTCATGGTCGGACGGACAAAGATCTGTTTTCTATCTAGCATCCTAGGTAAATCTTGCAGGTATACGTAATTCAAACCAAACCTAGGGACTCGGTAATTAACCATTCTTTGTAAAATAAAGCCACGTAAAATTGACCGAAAGGATTTTTTTTCTTTAAATGGACTTCCGAAAGGGTCATTCCGAAGGGACATTTCCGAAGGGACTTTTTCTTTTTCCGAAGGGACTTTTCCGAATCCTTTCTCGATAGTCAATTTTATATTAGCTTTACTTTGGTCAAAGACAAGAAAGATTACCGAGTCAAAACCGACCGGTCACGGAGTGTTCCTAGAAAGACAATCTACATGAAAATGTGGCGATGCGGGGAGTTTGGAAGGCTAGGCTCCCCGCGATATGACAATCTAGGTGGATTGAATACGCGGAGTGGGATGATCCAACTTTGGAGAGACCGGCGACTAGGTGGTTACCGTCATCCGTCCTTAGTGTGGGTCCCGGGTTGATAGAGGGTATGTAGTGCAATGACAGTTATAATATGAGTGCGCGTGTGTGATAGTCAATCTAGGTGATAGAGTAAAATAGAGAGTTTTTTTTTTTTTTTGAAAGCAAAAGAAAAACAGATAGTGGCCGCACCAAGTGGTTGCCTACGTTTCTCCCAAATTAGGAAGACTCAGGCCGTCGTAGTTCCACATAAAGAGAGAGAAAGAGAGATAAATAATTCAATTTACAACTCCCGAATCCCCAATGGACCGGACTTTAATTAAATAAAACCCAATCGCACGCAGTTCATAAATAATAATCAATTATTTAAAGGAAACGAAGGTTCGAGTTCTACACCTTAAGGGAAGCCTTAAGATGCGGGAACTCTGCAGATAATGAATTCTGGGATCCCCCTTGCATGTTCGGCTCTCGTCTTGGATTACGAGCTAAACAGGAGAAACCAGAAAACAACCAGACTGGAGGCCATATCTCGCGCGGGATATGATATCTCGTGCGAGATATGCCTCATCTGAGAGCAGAAAATTCGAATTTAATTTTTTTTTTTTTTTGAAAACCTCTCTTTTAATTTTGACGCAAGTTTAAGCCTCTTAATTTTAAGTCCCCAGCGGAGTCGCCACTGTAGCGTTGTGAGAAAATTTTTGTCTTTTCATCTTTTTGAGTCGCCACCTATATTATTTGATTGGAAACATAGGAAAACCATTTTGAAAGAGATTTGGGTTCGGGGCTTAGGTTATGAAATGGGTAGGTTAAGAAGCATCCATTTCACCCAATCCGGAGATCGGTCTTGCTAAAGAAAAGAGAGGTTTTCAATCTTTTTAATAAAATAATTAAAAAAGAACAAATAAATCCTAATCAATTTCTTGATTAGGAATGTCGAATTGTATGCTTCGAGATCGCCTCCATTGACTGAAGGGACTCTAGGCTAATCCTTTTGATGGGATTACACTACTCTAAAATCAATAGAGAGGTTGAGAAGAGAAACGAAAGTTTAAAGGATGATTACCTTTTGAGGAGAGATTCGGACAGAGTTTCGACTCAAGTTTAGAGTCGAACCTTGATTCGGACCGAGCTTCGCCTCGATCCTTGACTTGGATCTTGATGCGGACGGAGCTTCGCTTTGGTCCTTTGATTCGGGCTTCGATGTTTGTTAATCAACAAGGTTGATGAACAAACTTTAGGTGATTTAGGGTGATTTTGTAGGAATCTTTCAGGGAGAAAAACCTACAAAATGTGTGTGTTGTGTGAAATTGTCGACCCCCCGAAACATTGGAAGTCATCCAGTATTTATAGGAGGTTGGAGAGGTGAAGGTGGAGAGGTAAAATCTCCTAGGAAGGTTCCAGAACTCAGTTCTGATTGGATACCCGAATTGATAAGGTTTTATCCAAAAAGAGAGTTTGAAACGGAGAAGGAGAGTGATTTCTGCACATCCTGTCGAGGGGATATCTCGCGCGAGATAAGATATCTCATGCGAGATAACTAGTCTGATGACTATTTTGTCCTCTCCAGTTGTTCCGTTAGTCAGTTAGGTTCAAAACTAACGAGGTTAGTTAGAAACTTAACGAAACATGACGAAACTGATATGCTTTCATCAAAACATAAAAGAGAGATGAAGAGTAGTGTAATCATGTAATTATGAGTTCAGAATGGGGTGTCTACATCATTACATATCACCTACCCATTTCCTTGACTCCTAAACCTGCAAATTCAAAGAACTAAGCCTGACAGCTAAGGTTCTCAACAGCAGAGGTCTCATCCCTCTGACAGCTATGATCTTCAGCAACAACAGCAGTGATGTATTTCTGTGATGATCAAGATATGCCTGGTGTGAGAGTGCCAAAAACCACCTCCCTCCTCCTTAAAACCTCCAAAAGTCTGTCCCTTCCCTAGGCAAACTTCAAAGAGAAAGAGGTCACCACCATTGGTAACCTCTCACCCCCTTTATCTTGCATTATACTTGTATATATTTGATATATTTGCTCCTTGCTTTACATATTACTATATATTTGCTTGATACTTGGTACATTGTCATCAAAGATCATATCTTTAGGCATGTAAATCATACCCCTTCCCCTCCTTTTGCATCCTTTGCATTAAAGTAGCATCTTTTGTTCTTAAAATAATATTTTTATGCATCATTTGCTCATAAAATGCCATTTTCATACATAAAGTTGCATCCTTTGCATTAAAAATGTGGTCTTTGCATTAAAGGTGCATCCTTTGCACCTAAAATCTTTTTTTACATAAAAGTTGCATCCTTTGCATTAAAGATCATTTCTTTAACATCAAAAAGCATCCTTTGCAAACAAATAGCACCCTTTGCATATATAAAATGTCATCTTTTCATTAAAAATGTCATTTTTATCCTAAACATGCATTCCCTAGCCCCCTTTGGTATTTGAAGCATCCTTTGGAGCGGACCGGTGTAAAGATCTCATCTTTACATCGTTTCTTCAATTAAAGGTGCCATAATCTCCTTTAGAAAAAGATGAACCCTAGCCACATATCTCCGATCATCACTTGAGACGAGCATAAATGCCCCGAAAGAGTCCGAATCGTCTCAAGATGTAGGATTGATAGGCAAAGGTCATTCCTTTTTTAAGGACCTCATCCTTGGACTCTAAATCGGTGTCCCTATCTCGATCACACATGACCCAAGGTCAAATAGTGATGATCACAAGTCCAAGATGAGGACGGGATCAAAGTCCCGAATACCTAAAAATCCAAGGAATCCCGAGCGATAACCAACTAAATGGTTTATACGTCCGGAAGACAACTTGGAACACCCCCCTCTTCCAACACATGCACACAAGAAAGCACGCAAGCAAGCAAGAAAAATGGGATCTTGGGAGACTTGCTTCGGCAAGGCACCTTGGGTGAATGACGATCTGTTCTTCCCAAGGGGTAACTTAACCTCCGAACCCTAATTCCTTTTTTTCAAAGTTTTGAGGAAATCAAAATGGCGTGGCGACTCCGTTTTTTTCAAATTAAACCGGATGTTTTCAAACTCGAGTGAATCCAAATAAAACACAAAAAAAAAAAATTTGGGCCCAAAATAATTTGGGCCCCCACATTCACAGTTTGGCGACTCCGCTGGGGATTAACCAAAGGAGAAAGCTTTCATTTTTAAAAATAAAAAATGATACCCGGTATATAGGTGGAAACCATTAACCTTCCTGTATCGCTTCCTAACCCGAGGCTTGGGATAAACGATGGTCTAACAATCCCACGTACCGGTATCTCTTTTCGGAAAAAATAATAAAGAGAAAGCTTTTTTTTCTTTGAGCGGGTTAGCCTCCCGTCGCGGATTCCATTTATCGTGCTTGCTTTCTTTCTTTGCCTTGCATTGCATCTTGCTTCTTGCATATTCTACATGCTTGAACGGAAGCCGCATGCGGGAGTGAAAGGTGCCTAAAGTGTTTGGGAGCAACACGAAAAGCTGCAAAGGATTGGAACACAGGAAAATTGAGCAATGCGGCCCGTACGGCTTAATCCGCTTCAGTTCCAGTAGGGCGGCCTCATTGCAATTCCACCGGGACAAAATTGAGGTTAATCTAGCGGCTTAGGCGGCTTGGGGCTATTCGGTTCCAAAGGCGGCCCGGGCTCCCGAGAAAATTTACGTGCCTTAAGCTGTTGCATTTTTCCCCGTCTAGAAAAATTATTCCTTTTAAAACACATTTCTGAAAATCTCTGTTTTAACTCAAAAAGGAACATTTTTTAGGAGACCGAACACTACGCGCACCTTATATATCCTGTACACTTTGCACGCACGTCCTTCAAACCCGGGGTGGTTGTTCAGTTGCAGTCACGGACAGCCTTACGATGCTCCCGGGCGCGCACGGAATCACCCCAAACTCCCCATGGCAGCCAGTGTCGACCAATGCACAGTCCGTGTCACACGTTTCAAAAAACCATGACTTTTGGTTGGTTTTTGGTCTAGTCCGTGTAATATAGCCAGTTGCATATCCCCGTAAAGGTCAAACCTTAGTCCATAACGGAAGTCAAGATCTTTCGCGCAAGCGGAGCTTTGCCGAAATTCCGACAAGGAAAAATTGGTGGAATCTTGACTCCGGCATTGACTTTGACCTTGACCCACACGGGATGCGTAAGAGTCGAGACCAAGTCCGTGCCAAAAATCTAAAGATCTTTCGCGCAAGCGGAGCTCTGCCGAAATTCCGACAAGAAAAAAATTGGCAAGATCTTGGCCCGGCATTGACTTCAATTTTGACTCACGCACAGCGTATGCAACGAAGTTCAATGTGACACTGTGTCATCCGGCTTTTACCGCCCGACCCATGCTTAATATCTTCTCAGACATTGCCGAAAAGTCAAAACGTCAATCACGCAAGCGAAACTCTGCCAAAATTCCGTTAAGGCTGAAAGACGAGACTTTCCCTGCATTGCCTTGACTATAATCCGCATCGCTCGTGCGTTAAAAGTTCTTATGACCCGCTAGACCCGTTAGGAGCGTTCTTCTCTCTCGGTCGGTGGGATCCGCATGCCCTATAGGACCCTCGCCCGGGGCTATCCACCCTGGGAGGTCGAAATACAGGTGGAATACGAGGGGCTTATAGACGTAGTGACGGAAACCACTGATCCAGGATCTAGAGTAGTTGGGAAAAAGAAGGGCAGAACCCCTTTTCCAACCAAATAGAAATTAATAAAAGACACTGTTTTAAGTAAACCGAAAGATTCTTAATTTGCATATTGCTTGAGCCTTCAGCCTAAACACCTACCCCGAGTCTAAACCTCTCCTATCCCTTTCCCGCAGCGAGAAAGAAGTGGGTGAGAATACCGGGTCAGCGGCTTGTTAGCGCAGAATTCTCAGAGAGTTTGCCAGAATCCTCAGCTTTGTCAGTCCAGGGAGTCAGGATGGCCGATTTGATAGAGAACAACAGTGGTTTGGGTAGCCAGATGACTAGGGAAGAAGAGCTAGCCTTAGCCTTGGAAAACAGTCGTAAGGTCCATGAGGAACAGCAAGCCATGCTCATTGATGCACTCCGTCGTCATGGGGTTCAGATAGTGGTTGAGTCCAATGGTTTCCTGGTTATGGTAGAAGATGAGACTCCGTAAGCGGCCCATCTCGGCTCCCCGGCCTATAACCAATGCCCTCCTCCATCCACATATGATCCCTTACCAAGGACTACCCCTGTTCAGTCCTTTCCGATGTCCCAAGCCATCAGGGTCCCGACACCCTCGCCTCCTCAGATAAGACCCAGCTTTGTTCCCTACCAACAGAGAGCAAATGCCACAGCTATCCCAGTTACGCAGCCTCTGCATTACTCCATGGGATTCACTCCCTCTCCTCAGTATGGGCTGTCCCAGACAATCTCTAGGCCTCAGAATCAATCCAGTGATCTTTTCACTCTATGCCCTGCCACAGCAGATCTTCCACCCCCAACCTTGCCAACAGGACCCCGCGAGGCTCCATATCTTTTTCCCTATCCTGGTAACTATGAGCCTAATTCCTATGCCTCCGGCCAGCTTCACGGAAACATGGGACCAGGCCAAGTTTACACTTACTTTCCTTCTAAAGATCCCCAAGCCATGGTACCAGCTACCAATGTGCCACCCACTGTCCTACCACCCAAATCTGATAAGCCTGTTTCAGGGTCGAACAATCCTAAGCCGTCACCTGACCCCAACATGACTTGGTTGATGGAACAAGTTAAGTCCATGCAAGAGAGATTTGGGGAACTAAGCACCAAGAAGGCAGCATACCAGATCACTGATCACAGTAAAATTGTCCCTCTTCCCCCAAAATTTCGAATGCCTGAGATTGAAAAGTTCAATGGTACCGATTGCCCTCGGACTCACATTGAAAGCTACCTTCTTGCCATGAGAGCCAAAGATTGTACACATCAGCAAATGGCCGATCATTTTCAATTGTCATTAAAGGGTTCAGCTCTTAGGTGGTTCCTGCATGTGAAGCCAGAGGCCCGAGCCACCTGGGACCAGATCAAAGAAGCATTCCTGGAAAAGTATAAGGCTAATTTGAATTGGGAAACCAGCAGGAATGACCTACAAGGCACTCTGCAGCGCCCAGACGAGCCGGTAAGCGAATTCTACAAGAGATGGAATTGGAAGCTTAGTGAAATGATGACCCCTTTAAATGAAGAAGAACAGATGGAGATCTTCCAGTCTTGCTTGAAACCTCAGTTAAGGGTCCAGATTGGCAATTACTACTATCTTGACCTTCGGGCAATGGTAAATGACGGCACCAAATTCGAAAATGCCTTCAACATGGCTCCGGTCACAGAAACAGGCAACTCCTATCGCTACAAAGCACCAGTCTCGAATGCCACAGCTGTCACTGTAAAGGGAAAGGAAACTGTTGGCGCTGACAATTACATCCAGAATGAGAAAGTTGGACAAAGTTCAGGCCAAGTCGCTGTAAAGCCAAGGCCTCGTTCCTATACTACTGAAGATTTTGGGATGCCGCTAGAAAAGGTCTTTGACGATTTGGTAGCTGAAGGACTCATCAGACCTTTGGAAAACTGGAAACCAAAGAACCCTAGTGCCAGGATGGACGAAACCAAGCACTGTCACTTTCACAAATACCATGGGCATAACACCAATAATTGTACCTACTTGAAGTTCCTGATCTCTCGCCTGATTGAAGAAGGCAAGCTGGAACCGCCTCGAGGCCCCAATGTGGTCAAGAATCCTCTTCCTGCTAACAATCGAGTCAACAAGATTGAGTTTAGGGAGACAAATGCAGCCGGTTTTGGGAATCCAAAGATCATAGACATCCTGGAATTCAATGTTCCTTATGCTGAATTGCAAGGAAAGTGGAAGGATCTGATTGATGCCTCCGCCATGGAAGGACAATTTGGACCCATAATAGGAACCGATTTTGTTATTGTCGTTAAGGCCCGACCTCTTTTTTGTGATATTGAACCAGTGACCATAGTAAAGATTACAGAAGAAAGGCTCACCTATGAAGATTGTGAGGCAGAAGCAAGCCAAGCTATGATGATGAAAGTCTCTCTGGAACCCTTTATCACTCACGGTGAGCATAATGTGTTTGTGATGGCTCTTACTGCTCATGAGGATCAGTCCCAACCCCCTGTTTGGAAGAATGTGGAGAGAAGGGTGAACGAGCCAGAAGATTTTTATGATGAAGAAAGCTGTCTCTCAGATGCCGAAAGTGCAACTGGTCCTATTACCCCAGAGGTACAAATGGATACGGTCGGATTCGGAAGGGAGATTGCGCTCAATCAGTCAGACATCCCCCATGGGAATAGTGTCGACAACGGCAATGACGGTCCACCGGATGCACAGCCAAATGAGAATGCTGACAAGACTGCTACTCCCCAGGGCAAAAGCAAGGAAGAGTAAACCCCAGTCTAACCCGCGTCAAACACTTCGAGTCAATAAGTAGTGTAGGGTCCAGAGTCAGTAGTGTCAAGAGTCAGTTGAGTCAGGAATCTTTGAATTCCAGTCCTCTGAGTCATCTGAAGGCCTCACGCCTCACGCCTCACGCCTGAGGATTATGAATATGTAACCAATGTCATCTTTCCTCTTGCTTTAAATGAATTGACAGATCTTTCTGAGTATCCCCTTATTGCCAACTTAACAAATTATAAATTAACTCAAAACTTAACAACAGTTAATAATGAATCATTTGAACAAGATGCAAACACACTAAATGAACAATACATTAAAGAAATCTTTAAGCAGGTTACAGAAAAAGAGGAAAACCGGGCCCAAGCTGCCGAGGAGGTATTGACAAGTGTTAACTTGGGTACTGTCGAGGAACCTAAAGAGACACAGATTGGAAACTTCTTCCAGGGGGTTGAACGGGACAGACTGGTTAATCTGCTCAGAGAATACATGGACCTCTTTGCATGGTCGTACAAGGATATGCCGGGGCTAGACAGTTCGATAGTGGAGCACAGAATCCCTTTAGCACCAGATGCTAAGCCAGTAAAGCAGAAACTGAGGAAGATCAAACTAGAGTGGTCTCTACAGGTCAAAGAAGAGATAGAAAAGCTACTGCGGGTAGGATTCATCAGAGTCATTGAATATCCAACGTGGTTATCCAACATTGTGACTGTAACTAAGGCCAATGGAAAGGTGCGCTGCTGTGTAGATTTCTGGGATCTGAACAAAGCCAGCCCTAAAGATGACTACCCCTTGCCGAACATAGACATCCTGGTGGACGCTGTAGACACCCCATTCTGAACCCATAATTACATGATTACACTACTCTTCATCTCTCTTTTATGTTTTGATGAAAGCATATCAGTTTCGTCATGTTTCGTTAAGTTTCTAACTAACCTCGTTAGTTTTGGACCTAACTGACTAACGAAACAACTGAAGAGGACAAAATAGTCATCAGACTAGTTATCTCGCACGAGATACCTTGTCTCGCGCGAGATATCCCCTCGACAGGATGTGCAGAAATCACTCTCCTTCTCCGTTTCAAACTCTCTTTTTGGATAAAACCTTATCAATTCGGGTATCCAATCAGAACTGAGTTCTGGAACCTTCCTAGGGGATTTTACCTCTCCACCTTCACCTCTCCAACCTCCTATAAATCTTGGATGACTTTCGGTTTTTGAAGGTCGACAATTCTGATCCTTGATCAAGAAAACACACAACACACACAAATTTGTTGGTTTCTTTCCATGAAAGACTCCTTCAAATCACTCACAAACAACTCCTAAATTCGCCCTTCAACCACGTTGATTGACGAACATCGAAGCCCGAATCAAAGGACCAAGGCGAAGCTCCGTCCGCATCAAGATCCAAATCAAGGATCGAGGCGAAGCTCTGTCCAAATCAAGGTTCGACTCTAAACTTGAGTCGAAACTCTGTCCGAATCTCTTCTAAAAAGGTAATCATCCTTTAAACTTTCGTTTCTCTTCTCAACCTCTCTATTGATTTTAGAGTAGTGTAATCCCATCAAAAGGATTAGCCTAGAGTCCCATCAGTCAATGAAGGCGATCTCGAAGCATACAATCCGACATTCCTAATCAAGAAATTGATTAGGGTTTATTTGTTCTTCTTTAATTATTTTATTAAAAAGATTGAAAACCTCTCTTTTCTTTAGCAAGACCGATCTCCAGATTGGGTGAAATGGATGCCTTCTAAACCTACCCATTTCATAACCTAAGCCCCGAACTCAAATCTCTTTCAAAATGGTTTTCCTATGTTTCCAAACGAATAATATAGGTGGCGACTCAAAAAGATGAAAAGATGAAATTTTCTCACAACGCTACAGACGCCACTGCCAACTACGAATTCAAATCCTTCGTTGATGACTTTGCTGGCTATAACCAGATCAAGATGGCCGAGGAGGACCAAGAAAAGACAGCCTTCACCACGCCGTGGGGAACATACTGCTATACAGTAATGCCATTTGGGCTTAAGAACGCCGGGGCTACTTATCAGAGGGCAGCGACCGCGCTTTTTCATGACATGATCCACAAGGAGATTGAGGTCTACGTTGACGACATGACAATCATCCAAAGGCGAGGACGGACAGCATTTTGTTGACCTGCAAAAGTTCTTTGAGAGGCTGAGACAACATTCCATGAGACTAAACCCTGCCAAATGCACCTTCGGAGTGACAAGGGGAAAAGTGCTTGGGTATATGGTCATGGAGCGAGGGATTGAAGTCTACTCCCGAAAGATCAAAGCCATTATGGACATGAGGCCACCTCGAACCCAGACAGAAGTCAAAAGCTTTATGGGCAAGGCTGCGACATCATTGCTTTGTCAAACCAAATGACCACTATGTGCGAGCCCATCTTCAAGCTCATGAAGAAGAATGTAGACACGTAATGGACCGAGGAATGCCAGATGCCTTTGACCAAATCAAGGCATACTTAGTACATCCTCCTGCTATCCCCCACATAGACAGAACCTCTTTCTGCTCTATCTCACTGTCACTGATACGGCAGTTGGGGCTATGCTTGCTCAGGAGAAGAAAGACTCTCGGGTAGAGAATGCCATTTACTTTGTCAGCCGAAAGTTACAGGGGAGTGAGTTCAATTACTCAGCATGTGAAAAGACTTGTGCAGGACTGGTTTGGGTAGTCGATAAACTGAAGCACTACATGCAAGCCCACCCTGTGAATTTGGTCTCGAAGATGGACCCCCATCAAGTATATCTTTGACAAGCCTTCCCTCTCGATGCGTCTAGTAAAGTGGTCCTTCTTCTTGGCTGAGTATGACATCAACTATGTGACGAGAAAGGCTATCAAGGGTCAAGTGTTGTCAGACCATCTGGCAAACTTCCCTAGTAATGAGGACCGCGGGCCTGAACCCCAATTCCCAGATGAAGGGATCTTTGTAGTCGAGCCTGAAAGCTGATGGCAGCTTTTCTTTGATGAGGCTGCTAACAAAAGAGGAAATGGCGTAGGAATGCTACTGGTCGATCCGAAAGATGAGCACATGCTAATTGCCATCAAGTTGAACTTCCCTGCCACGAACAATGTCACCGAGTATGAAGCCTGCATTGGTGGTTTAGAAGCTGCCTTAGAGAGGAATGTCAAGGAGCTCGAGGTCTATGGAGACTCAGCCCTGATCATTAACCAGGTCTCCAATAAGTGGAAGACTGTGGATCCTAACCTGCAAAAGTATCATGCCTATATGGAGGAGTTGACTGAGCAGTTCAGAGAATTGTGACCTTCCATTACCTGCCAAGGGATAAGAACAGATTCACAGATGCCTTAGCTACTCTAGCCTCACTGGTAGATATCCCCGAGGGAAAGGCCATAAAACCCTTCAGAGTGGATAGAAGAGAAACCCCGGCTTTCTGTTGCAAAATAGACCTGGGACCCAAGCCTATCAAGGAACCCTGGTACAATCAGATTTACCAGTTCCTCAAAGATTCCCACTATATCATTCTGGGGGACGATCTCTATAAGAAACGGTACCAAGGGCCGCTCCTTCTGTGTGTCACACAAGAAAGGGCCTGAGAGTTGATGACCGAAGTCCACAATGGTCCCTGCGGTCCTCATATGAATGCCAGAGCATTAATGCAAGTGTTCCTCAGAATGGGTTATTATTAGATTTCCATGGAGACAAACTGTATCCAGCATGTCCGAGCGTGCGACAAATGCCAACGGTTTGCCAACCTCAACCATCTCCCGCCTCATGACCTGTACTGCATGACGACTCCTTGGCCGTTCGCAACTTGGGGTATTGACGTGATAGGGAAAATAGCCCCAGCAGGAAGCAATGGGCACGAATTCGTGTTAGTGGCAGTCGACTACTTCACAAAGTGGGTAGAAGCCAAGTCATACTAGGTCCTCACTTCCAAGAAGGTGGCCCAGTTTGTCAAAGAAAACATAATGTGCAGATATGGGGTGCCCAATGAGGTCATTTCAGATAATGGGTCGCACTTTGAAGGGGATTGTGATAGATTGTTGTCAGAGTTCAGAGTCACTCGCCACAAATCATCCCCGCACAGACCTCAGACTAATGGAGTCGTGGAAGCTGCTAATAAGATGCTCGAGCGGATCATCTGGAAAATGGCCACCCGTGGTCGTGACTGGCCTGAGAAGCTATACCTGGCACTCTGGGGCTACAGAACGTCTGTCAGAACAGCCATGGGAGAAACTCCTTTTGCTCTAACCTACAGGATGGAAGCAGTGTTGCCAGTGGAGTTGGAAATCCCATCATTAAGGGTCCTCCTGGAAAACAGTTTCGATGAAATAGAATGGCTGCGCAGCCGGCACAATGAATTGGCCCTGCTCGACGAAAAAAGGCTCAAAGCCATGGAGCACACCCGAGCCTACCAAAGGCGAATGGCCAGGGCATTCGACAAGAAAGTCAAAGCCAGGGACATCAAAGAGGGTGACTTAGTGTTGAAAGTGAAGCCCCCTACCAGAGACAACCCCCTGGGAAAGTGGGAACCCGTTTGGATTGGCCCGTATGTGGTGCAGAAGATACTATCGGGAGGAGCAATGAAGCTTGTAGACCTGGATGGCAATCCCTTTGTCCACCCAGTCAATGGCGATAAGCTCCGAAGGTACTATGTCTGAAAAAAAAAAAAAAAAAAAAAAAAAGAAAAAAAAAAAAAAAAGAAAAAAAAATCTTAGTGCAAAAAGAGTAATACCCAGCTAGGCTGAAAAACCCCAAAAAAAGGGCAGTCTAGGCAAAAAACAGGGTTGCACAAAAAAATAAAAAAAAGAAAAATAAAAAAAAGAAAAAAAATCTTAGTGGAAAAAAGAGTAATATCCAGCTAGGTTGAAAAACCCTAAAAAGGGCGATCTTGGCGAAAAACAGGGCTGCCCATAAAAAAAGACCAAAAGACCTAATCCCGATAGTTCACCAGAATGAACTACGAAGACCTGAGCCCCTTAGTCTTTCTTTTAAAAGGGGAGCGTAGGCAGCCATATATGGTTCGGTCTAAACAATAAAAAAAATAATAATAAAGGGCAATCAAGTTTCCATAAAACGGGTCCTAAGCAATCAATAAGACATCTAAAATTTCCATGAAATGTGTCTTGATTAATTTCTAAGATCATATCTTTGTTAAATACAAGTTAAAAACTTCTTGATGAGTTCAAGCACGGTCTACTCTTAACTCTGCTAACCTGCTACAAAGATCTAAAATACAATAAAATGCCTAATAAACTACTGTGTTTGCAAATGGCAATAAGGGAATCCTAAGAAAAGATCTATCAGTTGTCATTCACTGAGTCTTCTTTGGTCTTCTTCCCTTTACCTCAACCCCGTCGAGTGTTCTTCCTCTTCTTCTCTAAGATGTCGGTCTCCCTCATCCCGATCTTCAGTATCCTCACTGGAGCCTCCGCCAAACCCGTGTTAATAAGTGCTCTCTCAATACAGGCACGAGTCTGCACTTCCTCCCTCTGAGCCTCAGTCAAGGGAGCGACTTCAGAAAGCCTCTCGTATCGAGCCTCCATATCTCTGATAAAGTCAGCCGATTGGTTATGGCGACTCGCCTTAGCCTCAGCCTCTCTCAGAGTCCTACTCGAGTCGCAGTCAGCCCCCAATAAAATCTGACGTCTCTCTTCCAAAATGAACTGAGTCGCTCCTATCTCCTTCTCATACCAGTCCAAATAAGTCGTAGTCAAAATGGTACTCTTTCGACTCTTGAGAATGGCCCTGGGTGGGAAAGCAGTATATGTCCAGGCCCTCGAAAAGAATGAGAAGCTGGCTGTAACCCTCATGTCTAAAGGCACGACCTCCATGGTACGGATGTCCTCCCAATCGCCCAACGGCTCCTGTAAGGCCCCGAACTGCCTGGGTACCAAGCAGGGTACGAAGAAGGATGACCAAGAAAACCCTGGAACCCTCACCACATAGGACTCCTGAAATGTCCTCCGAGTCTGCAACCTCCAGTGAGGTACCCACCAGAGAATGTCCGAAGTGGATAACCTAGCCATCATCAGCTCCCAGTCACCCTGGTCCTGCTGCCTAGGTGCACCCCTCCGAGAAATCACCCAAGGGCACTGAGTCGCCAAAGCCCCTGGCAAAGCCCCAAGCCTCTCCTGCAGCCATAAAGTCAACACGGCCGAGCTCCCAGACCTCATAAAATGGTCTCCTCTGGCCATCTTGTCAATACCATGCAGGGTCTCACCCAAAACCCATGGGATAATATCCTTCCCAGCCCTGCTATCCCTAACCATGTCCAAGAGGCCACTATGACAGATCCCCACGGACTCAGCAGTGAATAGAGATGAGAATACGCAGAGGATAAAGGTCCATAGCCATAGTGGTCATAGCCATATCCGGAGACCCAAACCTGGCCGGGATATCGGAAAGGTCAATCCTGTCCGGAGCTACCATCATCCCCTCAGCCTCTCCCAGAGAGATTTGCAGAAAAGATGCCAACTTTACTGCCACCGGCACGTCTTCGATCAGAGGAATCAATATAGCCTCAATTTCTGGACCCCCAATCAAGGCTCGAAATTCTTCATAGGTTGAGACAAGCTCGTTGTAAGAAAAGCAGTCAACGTGTCTACGGACGTCCCAAAACCTTGCCGCGGCCCTCAAAAGGTCCCAATCGGGCGGGAGATCCTTCAAATGCCATAAAGATTAGATCTTGAAGGTATTATCGAATAGCCCCTTGTGAGATTGAAAGTTATGTCTCACCCAAGATTGAAGATCGGACAGAAAATGGTCTCTTTTCCCCTTTTGCAATCTGACGGGTTTCTCCATTGCAAGATGATCAAAGTTGATGTCTTTCGATCAAAAATATGCTCTGGGATCAGTTGGGACAAGTCTAGGGTGAAAATGAAATGAAATGGCCAAACCTTGGTTTTATTTTGAAAAAAAACAGTCCAGACAGAACTGTTAGCCGCACGGCTTCACTTGCCCTCGGTTCTAGGCCGGACGGCCTCATTTGCCATCTGCAAAAAAAATCTGCAGCAACCCAAGTTGCTGTCCAAAGGGAGTTTTCACCCCACTTTTCCAACAAAAACCTGTACAAAAACATATCCAAACACCAACCATGCAGTTATGTGTCATCACAAACCATTTTGGCTCATTTTCAGCCCCAATTCCTAGCAAAAAACTGCCCCGAGGCTCAAGTAATATGCAAATTCATAAAGCATAAATTAGAAAAGCAAATAAAACAGTAATACATTGCTTTCGCCCCATCGGCGCCCAAATAAAGCAAAAAATAAACAAAATGTGCATAAAATTGTTCATTGTTTGTTCCCTTCCTGCTAGATTGATCCTAAGGACCTTCCTAGGCCTCCGACTCCTCGTCGTCGCTACTCAGCTCGTAGAAGCTAGGGTCCCTCATCACATCCTCGCTGTCACTCACGTCAGAAAGATGGACATTCACGTGCTCATATTCAGCTAGCTACTACAGGATGTCGGTGTTAGGTCCCTGTCCCCGAGGCATGGCACTAGAAGAATACTCTGAAGCTGATGAGGTGGATGCCGTGCTCCCGACGTGCCTTCTTTTGCGCACGGGCTCCTGCACGTTCACTGCAGCCTTTGAAGCGCAAGCCAGCTTCTTCACGAGGGACCGGCACACATCCTACCAGCCCCTGTTCTGCCTGACCAAGCTGTCATAAGTACGAGCTGTAACCTGAGAAAAAAGAGAAGGAAAACTCAGAAAATCTCAGAATTGCAGAAAGCAAAGAAATCCGAAAAAGGGAAAAGACCCTAAAAGTGTACTCACGGTGCTGTCAGGCAGCAGAGTATACTGGGGCTCCCTCGTGTCGGGGATAGGTATCTTGAACCTCCTCGGTACCCCGTTGACCACATAAGAAAGGTGAGCAGGAGGCATCGGCGGGTCAGTAGGCTCAGCTTCCCCATACCCCTGAGTGACAGCCAGCTTCACTAGCTTCTGTGGGGTCCTCAGCCGTTGCTCTACTAAGCTAGCATACGGGGTAGCCAAGTCAAAGTACTCCTCATCCGCCACGCCGGCCTAATACCTAGCAATATCATCCGCCGACCAGTCCCTGGGCTGCAGCATCCGTGCTGGAGGATCGTGAGGAGTGATAGCGTCCAATGGAGGGACATGGCCATGCTGCCTGGAAAAACGGTCCCCCAGATAAATGACATCACATGTCAGGCCCGTCAACCACCTCCTCTGTCTAGTCGCCTCCACGGCATCCCCTAGCAGCACCTCCGGGTACCTTCCCCAAGGGTAAAAGTCTACCCCATCATCACCATCCTTATTAAGGATGGGCTTCACCATCATATAATCAAAGCTGATCCGGGTCTTCCCGGTGAACTTGTCCCTAGCCTCGCCCCTCCAGCGAATCATAGAAGGGAAGATAGTAGGATCACTCTGTTGGTTCCAGGGAAAGAACCCAATCACCTCGCAAAACTAGACCTGCATGTTCAAAACATAAAAGGGTCATTTCTCTTATAAAAAGTCTCAAGGACAGAAAGGAAAAGATAAAGGAAAGAAGGCGAGAATACCTCAAGCGCAAAGGAGAAGCAGTCCATAGAAGCAGCCTTGTTTCGGCTGTACAAATCCAAAGAGAAATAAAGCTCAGCCAATCCGGCCTCTCCCCAAGAGACCGTCCCAATCTCGTCCACATCCTCCAAGGAGTCCAGCAGGCACAGCATAGCCAAAGTCCCAGAATTAGCAAAAATGGTGACTGACAGCATCAACCACAGAAAAGCCCTCGCAAGCTGGTGGGCAGTCACCTCATTGGCAGCAAATCCCTGCATGCAGTTCAGGACTGCCACATCCACATTCCTAGTCTCCATCTCGAGCCCCTTAGGACTAAGGTCAAACCCAACCAAAGCTCTGAACTCCTCAGCTGTGATATGGTCCCTCCAAGTCACAGGCCTCCCGATGAACTGCAGGCCTGTAATGGCAGTAAAGTCAACCAGAGTCATCGTAAGCTCTCCCCAACTGAGATGAAAGCTGTGGGTGGTGTCCGACCAGAACTCCGAAAGGGCCTGGATCAAGCCCTTGCTCTTCGAGGTCACATGAATGCCTCTGCCAATAGCCTCAACGAACAAATCCAGGCTGGTAGCCCTCACTAGCTGCTTGGGGTTCACCCCATTCTTCTCAAAGTCGGGCATCCTATCCCATAGCTTCACCGCCACCTCAGAAGGTCCCCTCGATTTGCTCTCCTATAGGAAAACACAACAAAAAATGTGTCAGTCCTTCATCTCATTTCAAAAGCATGCATATATTCAAAAGTGCACGTATTTTCAAAGAAAAAGCATTCATAAAAGATTTCTAGCATCTTTTGCCTAGAAAGCGTGTCTTTCATCACTTGAAACACGTCATGTCAAGCACATTGCTCTCAAAAACATAGAATCACAATTTTCAAAATTATTTGCACATAAGCATTAATTTTCAAAAATGGCATGCATGAATCCTTTTCATCGTCCAAAATCCCGTTTCCTCATCCATGATCAAAAATTGACATAGTTCTATCGCATGCAAGAACTCCGTCGCATTTTAGACATTATTTTTCTTACTATATTTTCAAAAAAAAAGGGTCATTCTCATTATTTTTCAAATAAATTGCACATGCATGTCCATTTATCTCCTTAGCCTCATAGGTTAATCATCAAAATCCAAAATCATCATAAAAAATCCTAGGAAAATTCAAAAAGTTCCTAAAAATCGGGTCAAGCCCTAAGTCAATCAAAGTTCAATCAAAATTGACGAAATCAAGCAAATCAAGAATGCTTACCCCAACTAATTGAGGTTTCGTTGATTTGTGTTCTCCTCTACCGGGATAAAGCTCCGACAGAGGCGTAATGAAGTCATACTTCCTCTCCGTGCGAACGAGCTCCCTCCTCCTTCTTCTAGCGGCTTCGGATATGTTCCTCCGTGCTTGCCTAGGCATCGGGTTCCCTTCCGGATCCATCCTAAATCAAGAGAAGCAAGGGAATTGAAGGATTTTGAAAATTTTCTCTCCTCTCTCTCTCTTCCTCGGCAAGCAGATGGGCGGCGATGGTGCCCAATGCCCATCCAAATCCAGTTTTAAATAATCTGGTGAAAATTAACTTCTAGCCGGACGGCCTCTTTTGTCCCCATCTCATGCCGGGCGGCCTCTTTTTCTCTGAGCAGAAATTACATCTTATGCCCCTGGACTTTCCACTTAGGCATATAACTCTTGTTATTTCCTAACTAGAGTAACGTCGTTATCCCAAGGATATCCGTTATCTCCAAGAAGAATAAACTTTCCTCCCGAGTCGCCTCCGTTACTTCCATTATAACGGAATAACGCTAGGTGACATCCTCCGAATTGTCAAACTTTAGCTACCTCTATCACAGATTGAGAAGTACGCTCAAGTTCTCCAAACTTTAGCTACCTCTATCACAGATTGAGAAGTACGCTCAAGTTCTCCAAACTTTAGCTACCTCTATCACAGATTGAGAAGTACGCTCAAGTTCTCCAAACTTTAGCTACCTCTATCTCCTCGATAGTGAAGTACACTTTAGTTTTCCAACTATAGCTGCCTCTATCTCCTCGATAGTGACGTAAGTTTTAGTTTTATCAGGTGACAACCTCCATTAATTGTCAATCAGGTGACAACCTCCATTAATTGTCAATCAGGTGACAACCTCCATTAATTGTCAATCAGGTGACAACCTCCATTAATTGTCAATCAGGTGAAAACCTCCATTAATTGTCAATCAGGTGACACCCTCCATTAATTGTCAAAACCTCAAGGATCCTAGACCCCGTTCCTAACTATCTAGTGAGACTTGAACTACGGCCAAGGCTTGATTCCTCCGGGATACGTAGGTAGCCTTTCATAAAGGTCCAGCCATCCGACCGCAATGGTCACCCCTTTCCTTCATCACTCCTCAGTGGTGAGGCAGCCTTACATAAAGGTCCAGCCATCTGACCACTTTGGTCACTCTGTTCCTTCGTCACTCCTCAGTGGTGAAGTAGCCCCTCATAGAGGTCCAGATATCCAACCACATAGGTCACTTCCTTTGTCTAGCATATCCCTAGTAGGATCAGTCCCTTGACCTCCTAGGTCACTTTCCCTTCTATTTCCCCAGCAAGAGCCCAGTTTCTCTTCGCCATTCCCCAGTGGATCTTTTCTGAACTATGGCCTGGCTTGATTCCTCCGGGATACGTAGGTAGCCTACTTTAGGTTCATCCAATTCGTCACATATGACACCCCCTTTCCCTAGTGGATTCCGAACTACGATTATGGCTTGATTCCCACTCGGGATACGTAGGTAGCCTTCCAAAAGTTCAGCCACTCGACCACCTTGGTCACCCAATCCGTCTCAGCATTCCCCAGATCGGATCCTTTTCTATCGACAACCCCACTCGCCCTGCAAGTGACGTTGCCGAGGGGCTTCTGTAAGTACCCAAATCTGGCTCATGCCTTCCGGTTAATTTTCCCGGCAATTCCTCGGACTTTCCTAAAGTTCAGAAGCAATTCGGGAACTGTTTCGAACCTTCAGAGGGGTGAAGGAATTACTTGGAATTAAAAATCCACATTTTTCTTCAGTATAAAAACCCTTCTAGAAGGCCACCTTGCATGATTCTAGAAAGGTGCTGAGTCATAATGGATAATGCCGCACGGCTGCATTAGGAGAGAACTCCAAGCCGCACGGCTTCATTAGCCATTCTCAGACTGCCTATAAATAGAGACCTCCTCTACCCATTTTGATATACAGATTTGAGCATTGAAACTCTGCCAAAATACCACTACGAAAATACAGAGAGTTGAGAGTGCCAAAAACCACCTCCCTCCTCCTTAAAACCTCCAAAAGTTGGTCCCTTCCCTAGGCAAACTTCAAAGAGAAAGAGGTCACCACCATTGGTAACCTCTCACCCCCTTTATCTTGCATTATACTTGTATATATTTGATATATTTGCTCCTTGCTTTACATATTACTATATATTTGCTTGATACTTGGTACATTGTCATCAAAGATCATATCTTTAGGCATGTAAATCATACCCCTTCCCCTCCTTTTGCATCCTTTGCATTAAAGTAGCATCTTTTGTTCTTAAAATAATATTTTTATGCATCATTTGCTCATAAAATGCCATTTTCATACATAAAGTTGCATCCTTTGCATTAAAAATGTGGTCTTTGCATTAAAGGTGCATCCTTTGCACCTAAAACCTTGTTTTACATAAAAGTTGCATCCTTTGCATTAAAGATCATTTCTTTAACATCAAAAAGCATCCTTCGCAAACAAATAGCATCCTTTGCATATATAAAATGTCATCTTTTCATTAGAAATGTCATTTTTATCCTAAACATGCATTCCCTAGCCCCCTTTGGTATTTGAAGCATCCTTTGGAGCGGACCGGTGTAAAGATCCCATCTTTACATCGTTTCTTCCATTAAAGGTGCCATAATCTCCTTTAGAAAAAGTTGAACCCTAGCCACATATCTCCGATCATCACTTGAGACGAGCATAAATGCCCCGAAAGAGTTCGAATCGTCTCATGATGTAGGATTGATAGGCAAAGGTCATTCCTTTTTAAAGGACCTCATCCTTGGACTCTAAAGCGGTGTCCCTATCTCGATCACACATGACCCAAGGTCAAATAGTGATGATCACAAGTCCAAGATGAGGACGGGATCAAAGTCCTGAACACATAAAAATCCAAGGAATCCCGAGCTATAACCAACTAAATGGTTTATACGTCCGGAAGACAACTTGGAATACCCCCCCTCTTCCAACACATGCACACAAGAAAGCGCGCAAGCAAGCACGAAAAATGGGATCTTGGGAGACTTGCTTCGGCAAGGCACCTTGGGTGAACGATGATCCGTTCTTCCCAAGGGGTAACTTAACCTCCGAACCCTAATTCCTTTTTTTCAAAGTTTTGAGGAAATCAAAATGGCGTGGCGACTCCGTTTTTTTCAAATTAAACCGGATGTTTTCAAACTCGAGTGAATCCAAATAAAACACAAAAAAAATAATTTGGGCCCCCACATTCACACCTTGTCCAAATTCTCTCAACAGAAGTTGCCAGCTCATCTCCATGAAGATCATATAAAATGGTTGCAGATTCCAGCCTGTCATTATCCAGTCAACAAGGCCCTAAATGTAATCACTGTTACACCCACATGCATTTACTACCATGTCTCCTCCAACGGCTATATTCAAGCCTATAAAAGGAAACCTTCATGACTGAAGACAATGCCCTTCAACATACAACCTTTATAACCTTCCCTTCAACCTTTCCACACCTATAAAACCTGCAATCAACAATCAAACAATCTGAGAAACTTGTAAATGTAATTCAGGTGTATAAACTATTGTGTAAACCACTTAAGACTGACTTTAAGTGGGTATTGTAATTTGCTTTGTAACAAGAAAATCCCTAATTGACTGTACTAATTAGGAAGAGGAAGTTCAAGGAACTTTCCTATCAACCATTGTAAATCTTAAAGGGAACTAGATTTAGTGGATTGATCTCACTTGTCAAGGTTGACAGTGAGGGTGGACGTAGGAGGAGTGAACTCTGAACCACCTTAAAATTCTTGTGTTCATTTGGTATTATCACACAACACACACACACACATCTACACGCACACATACACTAATCACTTGTCTTTACATTATTTCAACACTATTCATTCCGCTGCACATTACACTCTTGCATTTTAAATCAGTTGATATCTGACTGCTAAGATTTCACCTCAGCTGTCAAAGCTTGACTGTCTAACCTTTTAACTGATTAAGCAAACAGGACCTTTCAGAAGGGTAGTTCTAAAGAAATAATAAACGTTGATGAAACAGGATTGGCAGACGTTAAGGAGGCACTTGCTAGAGTGGCAGTGGTAAGTTTTTCCAAAGCAGAGTTTCAAAGAAATCTTTTTGAATATACAATACATCCCAGTTTTTAATCATCAAACTTGTTTTTTGCAGGGTGTTGATGCGGCTGAGATAAAGATGAATAGCCTTGATGAAAGGAACAGGAAGCTGGTTTTGGAGGCTTTACAGGCGAAGAAACAGCATGATGTTTTGACTAAGAGAGTGGAGGATCTTCAGAATGAGGTTGAGAGTTTGATGAAGGGCATGTCTTCCATTCAAGACACTCAATTGCAGGAAATTAAAGATGTGAAGAAGAATATGATGGCCTCAGCTGCCCAGAGTATGATAGCAATAAAAATTCAGATGATGGAAGAGTTCCAGGTTGGGAAGCACACAGAGTGGGATGTTGAGCATCAACATTCACTCTTGAGGGCTTTGGATGGCAAGGGAGAGGAAGCAGGAGAAGGATCCTCAGTTGCGAAGGATGATGACATCCTAAAGGAAGGAGTAGTGACAACATCTGCAGCAGTAAATCAAAAAATGGTTCTTTAGGTTTAAAAACTTTTGGTTTCAAAATGGGCTGCATCCCAAAGATAATATTTAAATGCTTTTGGTTCGTAATCGGTCCATAAGGGCCAAGACAATTTGCTTTTCATTTCTCAAGTGTTGGTTGGTTCAGCACTTTTATGTTTCATAGGGTAAAAAAAAACTTTTGTTTTGCTTGGGTTTTGCTAAAAACTTTTGCTCAAGCATTTTTGGAAAATGAAAATAGAAGGTTGGCATGCTAACCTTTTAGGAGATATTGACAACTTGCGAGTGGATGTATAAATCCTTGCAATTACTTTGATTGACATGTGAATGTCAATAATCTTTTGTTTTTAGGTGGCATGAATATGACACAACCATATTGATAAATTCTTAGGGTCAAAACTCATCGATCGAGTGGAGATGGGTAATTCGTACATATTAAACATACGGGCCCATCACACACCTCAATCAAGGTTGACATCGTGCGCTCCAGACGAGGTGTTTAAACCTTAATGAGACGAAAGAAAGTAATTTCTTTAAACCTTTGAAGGGATTAAGTACCTTTAACGGAGGTGAGATAGCCAGTCTCTAAACGATTGTTTTCACGAGAATTGGATTGAATTAACGACCTCTTGCAAAATAACAAGATAATGAGAGATTTCGACATCTATTCTGATGTCACATTTTATTTGATAAAAGGAAGTAAAAAAGTGCTAGAACTTCGTAAAAATATTTATTTTAAACAGAAAGTACGAAAGTGGTCATACCTGATTTAAGATGTTAACTTCTTGGAAGGATGTTAACATCTAAATTTGTCAAGGAGTTTATTCAAATGCTTCTTGTTTCCTTGCAAAATAGAAACATGTTAGGGGTGGGCGTTAGCTTTGCTAACGCCCCTCCGATGCTTAAGTCAGTAATCGTTCAAAAAATAAACAAAATGGAAACAAGTACTTTTATTGAAAATAGAACGGTAAAGATCGCACCTTGGTTTTATTTGCATTGTAACGTAATTATTAAACTTACATAAAATAGGACTTGAGGTGAATGGCATTCCAGCTTCGGGGAATCCTTGCTCCCTCCAGAGTTGACAGCCAATATGAACCTTTACCCGCTTCGGCATCAATTAAGTATGGTCCTTCCCATTTGGGGGCCATCTTTCCAGCATTGGGCTCTCTTGTATTTTGAAAAACCTTTCGTAAGACTAGATCACCGACTTGGAACTTCCGTAGTCTAACATTTTTGTTGTAGGATTTAGCAATCTTTTGTTGATACGCTGCTATCCTGATCTTGGCTAAATCCCTTAGCTCGTCAATGGTATCTAGATCATAACCCGGGTTGGCATCATTCTGCTCAGGTGTCAACATCTTGAATCTGGCAGTAGGGACGACGACTTCTGTCGGGATGACTGCTTCTTCTCCAAATACTAAGGAGTAAGGGGTCAGGCCTGTCGTGTTCTTTGGTGTGGTTCTATCTGCCCAAAGGTCAAATGAAAGCTCTTTCGCCCATCTTCCTTTCTTTTGATCTAGCCTCTTTTTTAGGTTGTTGATGATTATTTTGTTACTTGATTCTGCATGACCATTAGCTTTAGGATGTACATGTGAGGATGTCACCATCTTGACTCCCCATCTAGTGAGAAAATCCTGCGTCTTCTTGCTAATGAATTGGGAGCCGTTGTCATATATTATTTCAGAGGGGATGCCAAATCTGCTAAATATATTTTTCTTGATGAAGGATATGACTTCTTTATCACGAACTTGCACGTATGATTTAGCTTCAACCCACTTAGAGAAGTAATCAGTCTTTGCTAGCAAAAATACTTTTCCTCCGGGAGCTTTAGGCAATTTTCCTACTATATCCATTCCTCACCTCATAAATGGCCAAGGGGAGAGGATTGGATGAAGCAATTCTGTGGGCTGGTGCAAGATGTCACTATGCCTCTGGCAGGAATCACATTTCTTGGCAAAGATGGCATCATCTTGACACATTGTTGCCCAGTAGCAACCCATTCTTAGAGCTTTCGTATATAAGCATCTTCCCCCAGAAGGGTTACCACATGATCCTTCATGCAATTCTCTTATAACTTCCATGGCTTTGTCAGCTTCGAGACATCTTAAGTATGGACCTGCAAATGATTTCTTAAACATCACATTATTTATTAACACGAATCTTGAAATCCTTACCCTGAATGCTCTTGCATTCTTTTCCTCATCAGGGATGGTGCCATCTTGAAGATATTTAATTGTTGGTACCGTCCAAGATGTCTCTATCTGATTATTTGGGATGTCATCATTTGTGCAAAAAAGTTCTAACCTTTCCACTGCAGGGATGTCGACATGTATGATTGGTATATTGGTCTGAGATAAGCTTTTGAAAGCTGATCCAAGATTGGCCAATGAATTTGCTTGAGAGTTCTCCTCTCGGGGTATTTGTTCAAAGGAGAAGATTTGAAATTCGCTTGCCAGAATTTTCACAGTGCCCAAATAAGCTGGCATCTTGGCATTTTTTGCTGCATAGGAACCTTTAAAATGATTGACAAGTAACAATGAATCACTATATACCTGTATTGCTTTAATGTTCATGTCTAGAGCCACGATTAGGCCCACGATTAAGGCTTCGTATTCTGCTTCATTATTGGTAGATTTAAAATCACAACTGATGGCCTGGGGTACGATGTCCCCTTGTGGCAAATTTAGGACAACACCTAGCCCCGTGCCCCTCATATTAGAAGCACCATCTGTGAATAGAGTCCACTTTCGCAGGATGTCCCCATCTTGGAGCTTTTGGACTTCTAGTTCTACTTCCGGTTGCATGCTTGGACTAAAGTCTGCCACAAAGTCTGCAAGTGCTTGGGATTTTATTGCTGTTCTAGGCTCATACTTGATGTCATAAGTGCTTAGTTGAACGGATCATTTGGACATCCTTCTTGACATTTCTGGTTTTCTCATTACACTTTTTATCGGATAGTTAGTACGAATGATAATGATATGAGTTTCAAAATAATTCCTTAACTTAATTGAAGCAGAAATTAAATCTAAGATTAATTTTTTAAGGTGTGAATATCTGGTTTCGGCATCGAGCAGTGTTTTACTTACATAATATATCGGTTGTTGGACGCCATCTTAATCACGGACCAGGACGGCGCTGACTGCAGTTTCGGAGATAGCTAAGTAAACACATAATGGCTCACCTTCTTGAGGCTTCGAGAGTAGGGGAGGTGTTGACAGGTATAGCTTTAAATCTTGAAACGCTTGTTCATGCTTTTCAGTCCACTCAAATTTAGAATTTTTCTTTAAGATGTCATAGAATGGCTTGCATCTGTCCGAGGATTTTGAGATGAATCGATTCAATGCTGCCACTTTCCCCGTCAATCTTTGAACATCTTTGACGGATTTAGGCGATGCCAGGTTGATGATGTCTTTTATTTGCTCCGGGCTTGCCTCTATCCCTCTTTGCGTCACCATGTAGCCCAAGAATTTACAGTACTTCATGCCAAAATTGCACTTTGCTGGGTTTAACTTCATGTTGAATTTGTCTAGGATGTCAAATGCTTGAGTAAGATCTCGAACATGATCTTCAGCTTTTTTCGACTTTGTCACCATATCGTCGATGTATACTTCCATGGTGTCCCCAATCTGCTCTTTGAACATCATGTTGACCAGCCTCTGGTATGTAGCACCTGCATTTCTTAGTCCAAAAGGCATTGCAATATAATAATAAATACCTGTGGGAGTAATGAAGGCGGTGTCCTCTTGGTCGGATGGCTCCATCTGGATTTACTGGAATCCTGAGGATGCATCCAAGAATGTCAACACTTTATGCCCAGAAGTAGCATCAACAAGAGTATCAATGTGTGGCAAGGGGAAAGGATCTTTGGGACAGGCTTTGTTTAGGTCTGTGAAGTCGACACAAACTCTCCACTTGCCGTTTTTCTTCTCTACCACCAAAACATTTGCTAACCATCTCGGGTATTCGACTTCTCTGATCATCTTAGCCTTGAGCAATATGTCTACTTCTTCCTGAATGATTAGATTCCTTTCTTGTGCGAACTTCCGTCTCTTTTGGTGGATTGGCTTGAAGGATGGGTCAATATTGAGTTTATGGGTAATGATGTCTTTGCTGATGCCTGTCATGTCTTCATGCTTCCAGGCGAAGCTTTTGATCCTGCTTTTTAGGAGGTTGACAAGATCTTCCTCGATCTCTGCTGGAACATCTTGACCAATTAGCACCTTGAGATCTGGGTTCGAGGGGTCTAAGAATATCTCTTTCACGTCATGCTCCTTCGCTTCCATAACCTCACGGGCTTTTCTCTGTAATTGCTATGCAATCTTGGGAGATGTCGACGCCTTCATGGATGCCATGTAGCATTCTTTAGCTGACTGCTGATCACTGTAAACCTTGACAACTCCCCAGGGTGTTGGCATCTTTACACATTGATGATAAGTTGATGGTACTGCTTTCATTCCATGGATCCAGGGTCTTCCCAAGATTACATTGTAACATGTTGCACTATCAGTCATGCAGAATCTCTCCATGGAGTTGATGCCTTCGACATAAATTGGGAGTGTGATTTCTCCCACTGTGCTTTTGGTTTCCCCACTGAAGCCCATGAGCACTGAGGTTCTTTTTACAATGCTTTCTTCAGGGATCTTCATTTCTTTCAAGGCATCTAGCATAATGAGGTTTACAGAACTGCCTCCATCTACTAGGATACGTCTGACTTAGCAATTGGCAATCTGGAGTGCTGTTGGGTTTTACGGGTCCATGCGCAGCGGAATAAAGCACTAAATAACATAAAATCCAAGAAGCCTAGGATCCGTTCTATACAATTAATTTAAATTCCTATGAGATAGAATTTTACCAACCTTGTTTGCTTTCCGTTCTTGAGCTATCGAACGATTTGATTATGTGATTTCGAATCACAAACTTCGTTCTTCAGATTGCTTGAACTCTAGGCCTTGATCGATGAACGAGCAAAGACCCTCTTTTGGTATCCACACCTTTGAATGAATTCAAGAACGATTTCTTGATGATTGCTAGATCAAAACCTTGAAGAATATTGGGAGTATTTTGTTGTAATTTTCCCTTGAAATTTTTGGCTAGACCATTAGGGTTGACAGACCTCTCATATTTATACTACTTTAGTATGAATATGTTTCCTAATCGAATTAGGAGACCAGGCTGACAACCACGTCTGGTGGCCAGATATGTCGCGCGGTATAGTCTGCCATATGGCCAGATATGTCGCGCGGTATAGTCTACCACATACAGAAAATCTCAATCATTCTTCCTCTGGTTTAACCAATTCATTCTAGTTGTGTGTGACCCAATAGGATTATATTATGTTGGCAATGAGTTCGATCATATCGAATCTCATAAGACATAAGCGGACTCTAGCAAGCCATTATGTCTACCCAAATAATATAACGTAAGAGTTCACGTTTCCAATGGTACACTTCCATTTCTCCCTTTGTCTCACGATGTTATATTGAACACAAGTCATGGTCCTTGTCAACTTGTCTTTTGTTCAATGCTTTCTCGATTCTTGAGTATAATGATAATTCCAATCATATTGGGGTACGGCCATACACTTTCATCATTATCACTCATCGAGGGGCCCAAGCAAAATATCTCTCTTCCGAGGGACGAATTCCATCTTGACTTATCATCCTTCCCATCATGAATCTGATCATGCCAAAGATAGCCTTTATAGATATCGTGTTAAGATACCGTTTGGCTAAAATCAAACATGACTTTCATCATATGCAAGGTCATGATAATCTCAGGTCTAGGGACTAAATGAAGTAACCTTATGAGATTTAGTTATGACATTTGACCATGACATAAATCTCATGCGGGTCATGTCCAGTCACTTGTTCTCTAACAAGTACCCATAATTTTAATGTGCATCTCTATGCCTATAATCATCGTATGATTATCCATTGACAATTATACTAATTATTCTCTTAATAATTAGGGACGGAGATTATTATAAACAAATATACAAAACATAATAATAATCAAATGATAAACATCTCATATAATAAATAATGTCAACACATAAGTCTATCAATCATAGGCCTAGGGCATAACACCAACAGTCTCCCACTTGCACTAGGCCCAATCTACCATGTATCGAATACCCATGGACCTAACATGACCATCAAGCTTAGCTTGTGGAAGAGCCTTAGTTAATGGGTCCGCCACGTTGTCATCAGTGTCTACTCTGCATATCTTTACGTCTTCCCTTTCACATATCTCTCGGATGATGTGGAAATGTCAAAGTATATGTTTGGATCTCTGGTGTGACCTTGGTTCCTTTGCTTGTGCAATGGCACCATTGTTGTCACAGTAAAGTTCAATAGGGTCTCTGATGCTTGGAATGACTTCCAAATCACTAATGAACTTTTTGATCCAAACTGCTTCCTTAGTTGCATCGGATGCCGCTATGTACTCAGCTTTGGTTGTAGAATCAGCGACGGTACTTTGCTTGGAAATTTTCCAACTCACAGTGCCTCCATTAAGCGTAAACAAAAATCCAGACTGCGATCTGAAATCATCTTTGTCGGTTTGGAAGCTAGCATCTGTGTAGCCTTTTACTACAAAATCTTCTTCCATTCCTCCAAAGACCAAGAATACATCCTTAGTTCTTCGTAAGTACTTAAGGATATTCTTGACTGCTATCCAATGTGGTTCGCCGGGATCCGATTGGTACCTACTCGTCATGCATAGAGCACACGATACATCGGGTCTAGTACATAACATAGCATACATGATAGACCCAATTGCAGAAGCATATGGAATACCATTCATTCTCTTTCGCTCATCATTAGTCTTAGGACTTTGATTCTTGCTAAGAGATATACCATGTAACATTGGCAAGTTTCCCCTTTTAGAATTTTCCATTTGGAATCTTCTAAGAACCTTGTCAATGTAAGTACTTTGACTTAAACCAATCATCCTCTTGTATCTATCTCTATAGATCTTGATACCAAGGATATATGTGGCTTCGCCCATATCTTTCATTGAAAAGCACTTTCCTAACCAAGACTTGACAGTCTGTAGTGCAGGAATGTCATTTCCAATGAGTAAGATATCGTCGACATACAACACCAAAAATAGTGCTACGCTCCCACTAATTTTCTTGTATACACAAGGTTCATCTTCGTTTTTGATAAAGCCAAACTCTTTGATTGCTTCATCAAAACATAGATTCCAACTCCTAGAAGCTTGCTTCAATCCATAAATGGATCTTTGCAACTTACACACCTTGTTAGAATTTTCTGGACTAACAAAACCTTCAGGTTGTATCATGTATACATCCTCAAGTAACTTCCCATTAAGGAAAGCTGTTTTGACATCCATTTGCCATATCTCATAGTCATAATATGCGGCTTTGGCAATTAAAATTCTAATAGACTTAAGCATAGCTACAGACGAAAAGGTTTCATCATAGTTTATGCCATGAATTTGTCTATATCCCTTAGCTACAAGCCTAGCCTTGTAGGTGTGCACCTTCCCATCCATGTCGGTCTTCTTCTTGAAGACCCATTTGCACCCTATGGTTTTTACACCTTCGGGTGGATCAATCAAGTTCCAAACTTGATTATCCTCCATGGATTGTAATTCGGACTTCATGGCCTCTTGCCATTTTTCCAAATCAGGAGCAGACATCGCCTATTGATAGCAAGTAGGTTCATCGTTTTCGATTAATTCTACTTCATCACTTTCCGTAACGAGAAACCCATATCTCTCGGGTTCGGATCGTGACCTACCACTTCGGCGAAGAACTTGTGCATCTTGAACTGGTTCCACAACTCTTTGTGAACTTGGTTCAGTTTCTACCATTGGTTCAATGTTGTTTTCGGGTTCTCGAATTTCTTCGAGATCTATTTTACTCCCACTGGTTCCTTTGCGAAGAAACTCCTTTTCTAAGAAAGTACCATTTCGAGCAACAAACACATTGTTCTCATTTCGGTTGTAGAAATAGTATCCTTTGGTTTCCTTAGGATATCCCACGAAAACACATTTATCAGACTTAGGTGCTAGCTTGTCAGAAGTTAACTTCTTGACATATGCATCGCAACCCCAAATCTTCATGAAAGACAAACTAGGTTTTCTTCCATGCCACATCTCATATGGGGTCTTTTGAACCGATTTGGTAGGAACTCTGTTTATAGTGAAAGCAGCAGTTTCTAGTGCATGTCCCCAAAAGGATAAAGGAAGCTCAACTTGACTCATCATAGAACGAACCATGTCTAACAAAGTTCTATTCCTCCTTTCAGACACACCATTCCATTGTGGTGTTCCGGGTGGAGAGAGTTCTGAAACGATTCCACAACTCTTAAGATGACTGTCAAATTCTTGGCTCAAATATTCACCACCTCGATCGGATCGAAGTACCTTAATAGTTTTGCCAAGTTAATTTTGCACCTCATTTTGAAATATTCGATATATCTCAAACGATTCACTTTTATGTTTCATTAGATAAACATATCCAAATCTACTATAATCATCAGTGAATGTTATGATGTACCGAAATCCTCCCCTAGCATCGCTACTCATAGGCCCACATACATCGGTATGTATAAGTCCTAATAAGTCGCTCGCCCTTTCACCGGTTTTGGTAAATGGGTCCTTGGTCATCTTTCCAAGTAAACAAGATTCGCATGTCTCATACGATTCATAATCATGTGAGTCTAAAAATCCAACTTTGTGGAGTTTAGAAATGTGTTTCTCGTTTATATGGCCAAGACGACAATGCCATAAGTAAGTGTGGTTTACATCATTGGGTTTAGATCTCTTGTTAATGTTATAGAGATCATTATCATGATTTTCAACATCAAGAATATAAAGGCCATTGAATGAAATAGCAGTACAATAATGCATATCACTCTTGTAAATAGAAAATTTCTTATCACATATAAGAAAATTAAAACCTTCATTATCCAAACATGAAATCGAAATAATATTCCTACTTAAAGCTGGAACGTAATAACAATTGTTCAAAACAAGTATTAGTCCACTAGGTAAAGTAACTTCATAAGTTCCTACGGCTAATGCAGCAACTCTTACTCCATTCCCCACACGTAGGTCCACTTCACCTTCCTTAAGCATCCTTCTGTTCTTTAGACCCTGCACATTTAAACAAATGTGAGTTCCACATCCGGTATCCAATACCCAAGAATTAGAAGTAGATAGGAATATATCTATAACAAAGATACCTGAAGTCGAAGCAACTCCTTTGCTCTTCTTCAGTGCTTCCTTGTATTTTGCGCAGTTTCTCCTCCAAGCCAAACATAGACATCCTGGTGGACTCCACTGCCAAATACGAAGTCAAATCCTTCGTTGACGGCTTTGCAGGCTACAACCAGATCAAGATGGCCGAAGAAGACCAAGAAAAGACAGTCTTCACCACACCGTGGGGAACTTACTGCTATACGGTGATGCCATTTGGGCTTAAGAACACCGGGGCTACTTATCAAAGGGCAGCGACCGCGCTTTTTCATGACATGATCCACAAGGAGATTGAGGTCTACGTCGACGACATGATAATCCACTCCAAAGGCGAGGATGGGCAACACTTTGTTGACCTACAAAAGTTCTTCGAGAGGCTAAAACAACATTCCATGAGACTAAACCCTTCCAAATGCACCTTTGGAGTGACAAGGGGAAAAGTGCTTGGGTATATGGTCACAGAGCGAGGTATCGAAGTCGACCCCCGAAAGATCAAAGCCATTATGGACATGAGGCCACCTCAAACCCAGACAATAGTCAAAAGCTTTATGGGCAAACTGCAGTACATCAGCCGCTTTGTCAACCAGTTGACCACTATGTGCGAGCCCATTTTCAAGCTCATGAAGAAGAATGTAGACACAGAGTGGACCGAAGAATGCCAGGATGCCTTTGACCAGATCAAGGCGTACTTAGTACATCCTCCGATACTATGCCCCCTACATAGACAGAAACCTCTTCTGCTCTATCTCACTGTCACTGATACGGCAGTTGGGGCTATGCTTACTCGGGAGAAGAAAGACTCTCACGGTAGAAAATGCCATTTACTTTGTCACCGGAAGGCTGCGGGGAGTGAGCTCAATTACTCGGCATGTGAAAAGACTTGTGCAGATCACTCTGGGTAGTCGATAGTCGAAGCATTATATGCAAGCCCACCCTATGAACTTGGTCTCGAAAATGGACCCCATCAAGTACATCTTCGATAAGCCTTCCCTCTCGATGCGTCTAGCAAAATGGTCCTTCTTCTTAGCTGAATACGACATCAACTACGTGACCAGAAAGGCCATCAAGGGTCAAGCATTGTCAGACCATCTGGAAAATTTTCCCAGTAATGAGGACATCGGGCCTGAACCCCAATTCCCAGATGAAGGGATCTTTGTAGTCGAGCCTGAGAACCGATGGCAGCTATTCTTTTATGGAGCCTCTAACAAAAGAGGAAATGGCGTAGGGATGCTACTGGTCGATCCGAAAGATGAGCACACGCCCATAGCCTTTAAGTTGAACTTCCCTGCCACGAACAATGTTGCCGAGTACGAGGCCTGCATTGCTGGTTTAGAAGCTGCCTTAGAAAGGAATGTCAAGGAGCTCGAAGTTTATGGGGACTCCGCCCTGATCATCAACCAGGTCTCCAACAAATGGAAGATAGTGGACTCTAATCTTCAGCGATATCATGCCTATATGGAGGAGTTGACTGGACAGTTCAGAGAAGTGACTTTCCACTACTTGGCAAGGGAAAAGAACAGATTCGCAGATGCCCTAGCTACTCTAACCTCACTGGTAGAGATCCTCGAGGGAAAAGCCATAAAACCCTTCAGAGTGGGTAGAAGAGATGCCCCGGCTTTCTGTTGTGAAATAGACTTGGGACCTGAGCCTATCAAGGAACCCTGGTACAATCAAATTTACCGGTTCCTCAAAGATGGAGAGTCGGCTTTTAGAGACGAAGAAGGTAGACCAAAAGAAGGTGTCAAAGCCAAGAGCTTGCAAGCCCTGAAAAGGTTGGCCTCCCATTATGTCATTTTAGGAAGCAACCTGTACAAAAAGCGGTACCAAGGACCACTCCTCTTGTGCGTCACTCAAGAAAGGGCAAGAGAGTTAATGACCGAAGTCCACAATGGTCCCTGCGGTCCTCATATGAATGCTAGAGCCACGATGCAAGTAATCCTCGAATGGGTTACTCTTGAATTTCCATGGAGACAGATCGTGTCCGGCATGTCCGAGCGTGTGACAAATGCCGACGGTTTGCCAACCTCAACCATCTCCCGCCTCATGACACATCTTGCATGACGACTCCTTGGCCGTTTGCAACTTGGGGTATTGACGTGATAGGGAAGATAGCCCCGGCAGGAAGCAATGGGCATGAATTTGTGTTAGTAGCCGTCGACTACTTCACCAAGTGGGTAGAGGCCAAGTCCTACAAGGTCCTCACTTCCAAGAAGGTGGCCCAGTTTATCAAGGAAAACATAATGTGTAGATATGGGGTGCCCAATGAGATCATTTCTGATAATGGGTCGCACTTTGAAGGAGACTGCGATAGGTTACTGTCAGAATTCAGAATCACTCGCCACAAGTCATCCCCATACAGACCTCAGACTAACGAAGCCGTGGAAGCTGCTAATAAGATGCTCGAACGGATCATCCGGAAAATGGTCACCCGTGGTCGTGATTGGCCCGAAAAATTGCACCTAGCACTCTGGGGTTACAGAACGTCTGTCAGAACAGCCACAGGAGAAACTCCTTTTGCCTTAACCTATGGGATGAAAGCAGTGTTACCAGTGGAGTTGGAAATCCCGTCATTAAGGGTCCTCCTGGAAAACAGTGTCAACGAAGTAGAATGGCTACGTAGCCGGCATGATGAGTTGGCCCTGCTCGATGAAAGAAGGCTAAAAGCCATGGAGCACACCCGAGCCTACCGGAGAGCGAATGGCGAGCATTTGACAAAAGGTCAAGGCCGGGGACATCAAAGAGGGTGACTTAGTGTTGAAAGTGAAGCCCCCTACCGGAGACAACCCCACAGGAAAATGGGAACCCATTTGGATCGGCCCGTATGTGGTGCGAGAAGATACTATCGGGAGGAGCCATGAAGCTTGCGGACACAGACGGCAATCCCTTTGTCCACACGAGTCAACGGTGATAAGCTCCGAAGGTACTATGTCTAAAAATTAAAAAAAAAAGAAGATAAAAAAGAAAAAAATCTTAGTGCAAAAAGAGTAATACCCGGCTAATTTGAAAACCCAAAAAGGGCGGTCTAGGCAAAAACGGGGTTGCACATAAAAAAAAAAGAAAGAAAAAAAATCTTAGTGCAAAAAGAGTAATGCCCAGCTAGGCTGAAATCCCAAAAAGGGCGGTCTAGGCAAAAAACAGGGCTGCACATAAAAAAAAAATCAATAGTTCACCAGAATGAACTACGAAGACCTGAGCCCCTTAGTATTTCTTGTAAAAGGGGAACATAGGCAGCCATTTATGGTTCGGTCTAAACAATAAAAAAAGAAAGGGCGATTAAGTCTCCATGAAATGCGTCCTAAACAATAAATAAAGGGCATTCAAGTTTTCACAAAACGGGTCCTAATCAATAAGACATCTGAAATTTCCATGAAATTGTGTCTTGATTAATTTCTAAGATAATATCTCTTGTTCATTACAAGTTAAAAACTTCTTGATGAGTTCAAGCACGGTCTACTCTTGACTCTGCTAACCTGCTACAAAGATCTAAAATACAATAAAATGCCTAATAAACTACTGTGTTTGCAAAATGGCAATAAGGGAATCCTAAGAAAAGATCTGTCAGTCGTCATTCACTGAGTCTTCTTTGGTCTTCTTCCCTTTACCTCGACCCCATCGAGTTTTCTTTCTCTTCTTCTCCATGATGTCGGTCTCCCTCATCCCGATCTCCGGTATCCTCACTGGAGCCTCCATCAAACCGGTGTCAATAAGTGCCCTCTCAATACGGGCACGAGTCCTCACTTCCTCCCTCTGAGCCTCAGTCAAGGGAGCGACTTCAGAAAGCCTCTTATATCGAGCCTCCATATCTTTGATAAGGTCACCCGACTGGTTATGGTGACTCGCCTTAGCTTCAGTCTCCCTTAGAGTCCTGCTCGAGTCATAGTCAGCCCCCAATAAAGCCTGACGCCTCTCTCCCAATATGACCTGAGTCGCTCCCATCTCCCTCTCGTACCAATCCAAGTAGACCGTAGTCAAGATGGTACTCTTCCTGCTCCTGAGGATAGCCTTGGGTGGGAAAACGGTGTATGTCCAAGCCCTCGAGAGGAATGAGAAGCTGGCTGGATCCCTCATATCTAATGGCACTACCTCCATGGTACGAATGTCCTCCCAATCGCCCAACGGCTCCTGTAAGCCCCCGAACTGCCTGGATACCAAGCAGGGTATGTAAAAGGATGACCAGCAGAACCCTGGAACCCTCACTATATAGGACTCCTGAAATGTCCTCCTGGTCTGCAACCTCCAGTGAGGTACCCACCAGCGAATATCCAAGGTGGACAACCTAGCCATCATCAGTTCCCAGCTACCCTGGTCCTACTGTCGAGGTAAACCCCTCCGGGAAATCACCCAAGGGCACTGAGTCGGCAAAGCCCCTGGCAAAGCCCCGAGCCTCTCCTGCGGCCATAAAGTCAACACGGTCGGACTCCCAGACCTCATGAAACGGTCTCCTCTAGCCATCCTATTGATGCCGTGCAGGGTCTCACCCAAAACCAATGGGACAATGTCCTTCCCAGCCCTGCAATCCCTAACCATGTCCAAGAGACCACCATGACAGATCCCCACGGACTCAGTGGTGAACAGAGACGAGAATATGCAGAGGATAGATGCATCCATAGCCACCGTGGTCGTAGCCATATCCAAAGACCTAAACCTACCCGGGATATCAGAAAGGTCAATCCTGTCCGGAGCTATCATCATCCCCTCAGCCTCTCCCAGAGATATGTGCAGAAAAGATGCAAGCTTTGCCGCCACCGGCACATCTTCGATCAGAGGAATCGATATAGCCTCAATTTCTGGACCCCCAATCAAGGCTCGGAAGTCTTCATAGGTTGGGACAATCTCATTGTAAGAAAAACAGTAAACGTGTCTCCGGACGTCCCAAAACCTTGCTGCTGCTCTCAAAAGGTCCCAATCGGGCGGGAGATCCCTCAAATGCCATAAAGATTTGATCTTGAAAGAAGAATCAAACAGCCCCTTGTGAGATTGAAAGTTATATCTCACCCAAGATTGAAGATCGGACAGAAAGCGGTCTCTTTTCCCCTTTTGCAATCTAACGGGCTTCTCCATTGCAAGATGATCAAAGTTGACGTCTTTAGTCCAAATATGTGCTCTGGGAACAGTTGGGACAAGCCTAGAGTGAAAATGAAATGAAATGGCCAAGCCTTGATTTTATTTTGAAGAAGACCGATCCGAGACAGGCGTGAGCCGCACGGCCTCTTTTGCTCCAGAGACCAGACCGCACGGCTTCATTTGCCTGATGTGGAAAACAAATCTGCAGCAACCAAGTTGCTGCCCAAAGGGAGTTTTCACCCCACTTTTCCAACAAAAACCTGTACAAAAACATATCCAAACACTAACCATGCAGTTATGTGTCATCACAAATCATTTTGGCCCAGTTTCAGCCCCAATTCCAAGCAAAAAATTGCCCCGAGGCTCAAGTAATATGCAAATTCATAAAGCATAAATTTAAAAAGTAAATAAAACATTAATACATTGTTTTCGCCCCATCGGCGCCCAAATAAAGCAAAAAAATAAACAAAATGTGCATAAAACTGTTCATTGTTTGTTTTTTCCTCCTAAATCGATTCTAGAGACCTCCTAGGCCTCTGATTCCTCCTCATCACTGCTCAGCTCATTGAAGCTCGCCTCTCTCATCAAATCCTCACTGTCGCTCACATCAGAAAGATGAACATTCACATGTTCATATTCAGCCAGATGCTCCAGGATGCCGGCATTGGGTCCCCGTCCCCGAGGCATGGCGCTAGAGGAGTACTCTGAAGCCGATGAGGTGGATGCCGTGCCCCCTACATGCCTCCTTTTGCGCACAGGCTCCTGCACGTTCGCTGCAGCCTTTGAAGCGCAAGCCAACTTCTTCAAAAGGGACCGACATACATCTTTCCAGCCCCTATTCTGCCTGACCAAGCCATCATAAGTGCGAGCTGGAACCTGAGAAAAAGAGAAGGAAATCTCAGAAAATCTTGAAATTGCAAAAAAGAAAAGAAGGCTAAAAAAGGGAAAAGACCCTAAAGTGTACTTACAGTGTTGTCCGGTGGTAGAGTATACTGGGGCTCCCTAGTGTCAGGGACAGGTATCCTGAACCTCCTCGATACCCCGTTGACCACATAAGAGAGATGAGCAGGAGGCATCGGCGGGTCAGTAGGCTCGGCCTCCCCATACCCACAGTGACGGCCCGGCCGCTTCACTAGCTTCGTGGCGTCCTCAATCATTTGCTCCACAAAGGTAGCATAAGGGGTAGCTATGTCAAAGTACTCCTCGGCTACGCTTTGCCACAGTACCTAGCAATGTCATCCGCCGACCAATCCACAGGCTGCGGCATCCGTCTTTGGAGGATCATGGGGGGTAATGGCATCCAATGGAGGGATATGGCCATGCTGTCTGGAAAAGCGGTCCCCCAAATAGATGACATCACATGTCAGCCCGGTCAACCACCGTCTCTGCCTCGTCACCTGCGGCCTGTCCTAGCAAAATCTCTGGATATCTCCCCCAAGGGTAAAAGTCCACTCCATCGTGCCCATCCCTGTCGATGACTGGCCTCACCATCTTGTAGTCAAAGGTGATCCGGGTCTTCCCGGTGAACTTGTCTCTCGCATCTCCCCTCCAGTGTATCATAGCCGGAAAGATCCCCGGATCACTCTGCTGGTTCCACGGAAAGAACCTGATCACCTCGCAAAACCAGACCTGCATGTTCAAAACATCAAAAGGGTCATTTTCTCTCATAAAAGTCTCAAAGATGGAAAAGAAAAGAGAAAGGAAAAAAGGTGAGAATACCTCAAGAGCAAAGGAGAAGCAGTCCATCGAGGCAGCCTTATTTCGGCTGTACATGTCCAGGGAGAAGTAAAGCTTCGCCAATCCGGCCTCGCCCCAAGAGACCGTCCCAATCCCATCTACTTCCTCCAAGGAGTCAAGAAGGCAAGTCATAGCCAGCGTCCCAGAATTGGCAAAAATGGTGACTAATAGCATCAACCACACAAAAGCCCTCGCAAGCTGGTAGGAAGTCACCTCATTAGCAGCAAATCCCTGCATGCAGTTCTGGACTGCCACCTCCACATTCCTGGTCTCCATCCCGAGCCCCTTAGGAATAAGCTCAAACCCAACCAAAGCTCTAAATTCCTCCGCCGTGATGTGGTTCCTCCAGGTCACAGGCCTCCCGGTGAACTGTAAGCCAGTAATAGCAGTGAAATCTGCAGGCGTCACTATCAGCTCCCCCCCAGCTAAGGTGAAAGTTGTGGGTGGTGTCCCACCAGAACTCTGAGAGGGCCTGGATCAAGCCCTTGCTCTTCGAGGTAATGTGAATACCTCTGCCGATAGCCTCAATAAATAAATCCAGGCTGGTAGCCCTCACTAGCTGCTTGGGGTTCACCCCATCCTTCTCAAAATTGGGCATCCTCTCTCATAGTCTCACTGCAATCTCGGAAGGCCCCCTAGACTTGTTCTCCTGTAGACAAGCACAGCAGAAGAAACGTGTCAGTCCTTCATCTCATTTCAAAAGCATGCATATATTCAAAAGTGAACATGTTCTCAAAAGAAAAGTATTCATAAAATTTTTCTAGCATCCTTTGCATGAAAAACGTGTCTTTCATCACTTGAAACACATCATTGCTATCCTAAGCACAAAATCACAATTTTCAAAACTATTTGCACATAAGCATTAATTTTTTTCTCAAAAATGGCATGCATGAATCCTTTTCATCATCCAAAATCCCGTTTTAGTATCCATGATCAAAAATTGACCTTGTTCTAGCACATGCAAGGACTCCTTCAAATTTTAGACAATTATTTTTAATCTATTTTCAAAAAATGGGTCATTCTCATTATTTCTTAAGAAAATTGCACATGCATGATCGTTAATCTTCTTAGCCTCATAGGTTAATCATTAATATTCCAAAATCATCATCAAAAATCCTAGGAAAATTCGAGAAATTCCTAAAACTCGAGTCAAGCCCTAGAATCAATCAAAATTCAATAAAAATCGATGGAATTGAGCAAATTAAGAATGCTTACCCCAACCGATTGAGGATTTGTCGATTTGTGCTCCCTTCTGCCGGGATAAAGTTCCGATGGAGGCGTAAGGAAGTCATACTTCCTCTCCGTGCGAACGAGTTCTTTCCTTCTCCTTCGAGCGGCCTCGGAGATGTTCCTCCTTTCTTGCCTTGGCATAGGATTCCCCTCCGAATCCATTTCAATATAAGCAAGGGATTGAAGGACTTTTTGAAGAAATTCTCTCCCTCCTCTCTCTCTTCCTCAGCAACAGATGGGCGGCAACAATGCCCAATGCCCGTTCAAATCTGATTTTAAATAATCTGGAAAAATCAGACTTCTAGCCGTGCGGCCTCTTTTGCCCCCGTCTCATGCCGGGCGGCTTCTTTTGCCCTGAGCAAAAATTACAGTTTTGCCCCTGGACTTTCCACTTGGGCATATAATTCCTGTTATCCTTTAACTAGGATAACGTCGTTTTCCAAAAGATATCTGTTATCTCCTAAGCAAATAGACTTTCCTCCCCAGTCGCCTCCGTTACTTCCGTTATAACGGAATGACGCTAGGTGACAACCTCCGAATTGTCAGAACTCTAAACTTAAGCTACCTCTATCACAGATTGAGAAGTACGCTCAAGTTCTCTAAACTTAAGCTACCTCTATCACAGATTGAGAAGTACGCTCAAGTTCTCCAAACTTTAGCTACCTCTATCACAGATTGAGAAGTATGCTCAAGTTCTCCAAACTTCAGCTACCTCTATCTCCTCGATAGTGACGTAAGCTTTAGTCACCTCAGGTGACAACCTCCATTAATTGTCAAAACCTCAAGGATCCTAGACATCGTTCCTAACTATCTAGTGATGCTTGAACTACGATCAAGGCTTAATTCCTCCGGGATACGTAGGTAGCCTTTCATAAAAGGTCCAACCATCCGACCGTAGTGGTCACCCTATTCCACCATCGCTCCTCAGTGGTGAGGCAGCCTTTCATAAAGGTCCAACCATCAGACCACATTGGTCACCCCTTTGTCCTTCATCACTCCTCAGTGGTGAAGTAGCCCCTCATAGAGGTCCATATATCAGACCACATCGGTCACTTCTAGCATATCCCCAGTAGGATCAATCGCCTGACCTCCTAGGTCACTTTCTCTTCTATTTTCCCAGCAAGAGACCAGTTTTCTCTTCACCATTCCCCTGCGGATCTTTTTCTGAACTACGATTATGGCTTGATTCCCACTTGGGATACGTAGGTAGCCTTCCAAAGGTTCAGCCACTCGACCACCTTGGTCACCTAATCCGTCTCGGCATTCGCCAGATTGGATCCTTTTCTATCGACAACCCCACTCGCCCTGCAAGTGACGTTGCCGAGGGGCTTCTGTAAGTACCCAAATCTGGCTCATGCCTTCCGGTTAAGTTTTTCGGCAATTCCCCGAACTTTCCTAAAGTCCGGAAGCAATTTCGGAACTGTTCCGAACCTTCCAAGGAATGAAGGGACTGATTTAAATTAAAAGAGCACGTTTTCCTTGTATTTGGTATCCTTCTAAAAGTGCCACCTTGCATGATTCTAGAAACATGCTGAGTCATACAGGATAATGCCGCACGGCTGCATTAGGAGGGAACTCCTGGCCGCACGGCTTCATTGGTCTTATCCAGACTGCCTATAAATAGAGCCCTCCTCTACCTATTTTGACACACAACAATATACCACATTCAGCACCAAAAACTCTATTCAAGCACTGCTGCGAAAATCTAGGAAGTTGAAGAGTGCCAAGAGCCACCTCCCTCCTCCTTGAAGCCTCCAAAAGTTGATCCTTCCGCTAGGCGAGATCCAAAGAAGAAGAGGTCACCACCATTGGTAACCTCTCACCCCCTTACCTTGCATTATACTTGTTCTATGTGATATAATTGCTCCTTGCATTTACATATTGCTATTATCTTGCTTGGGACTTGGTATTTGTTGTTAAAGATCCTATCTTTATTCATATAAATCATACCCCCTTTTCCCTTTGCATCCTTTGCATGAAATAAGCATCCTTTGCCCATAAAAATGTAATCTTTGCGTTAAAGGTGCATCCTTTGCACCTAAAAGTCCCTTTTTTACATAAAAATGATATCTTTATGCATCCTTTGCATATAAAAATGTAATCTTTATATTCAAATTGCATCCTTTGCACCCTAAAACTCATTTTCACACATAAAAATGCATCCTTTGCATTAAAAATCTATTCTTGACATAAAAATGCATCCTTTGCACTAAAAATCATGTCTTTATAATCAAAGTAGCATCCTTTGCTTTCAAGACGTAGTCTTTATGCATCCTTTGCATATAAAACACTACTTTTCCACATAAAAATGCATCCTTTGCATTAAAAATTGTTTCTTTACATAAAAAAGCATCATTTGCAATCAAAAGCATCCTTTGCACCCAAAAATGTCATCTTTTCACTAAAAATGTCATTTTTACATGCATTCCCCTAGTCCCCAATTGGTACTTGATGCAACCTTCGGAATGGACCGGTGTAAAGATCCTACCTTTACATCGTTTCTTCCATTAAAGGTGCCACAATCTCTTTAGAAAGGGATAAACCTTGAACCTATTTCTCCAATTATCGCTTGAGACGAGCATGATAGCTCCAATATAAGCTCAATCGTCTCAAAGTGTAGGATTGATGGGCTAAGGACACTCCTTTTCTAAATAACCCCATTTTGGACTATAAAAGAGAGTCCTTCTCTCGATCACGCAAGACCCAAGGTCAAATAGTGATGATCACAAGTCCAAGATGAGGACGGGATCAAAGTCCCGAACACATAAAAATCCAAGGAATCCCGAGCGACAACCAACTAAATGGTTTGTACGTCCGGAAGACAACTTGGGACATTCCCCCCTTCTCTTTTCAACACACGCACAAGAAAGCACACAAGCAAGCACGAAAAATGGAATCTAGGGAGACTTGCTACGGCAAGGCACCTTGGGTGAATGACGATCCGTTCTTCCCAAGGGGTAACTTAACCTCCGAACCCTAAAATCCTTTTTTTCAAAGTTTTGAGGAAATCAAAATGGCGTGGCGACTCCGTTTTTCAAATTAAACCGGATGTTTTCAAACTCGCGTGAATCCAATCTAAAACAAAAAATAGAATTTGGGCACACATTCACAGTAACTACCGGCCGTCAGTGTAAGTCCGGACTTCGCCCACTCAACGGCAACGCAAGCACCGGCCGTCATCGTAAGCCCGGATTTCGCCCACTCAACGGAAATGCAAGCACCGGCCGTCATCGTAAGCCCGAATTTCGCCCACTCAACAGCAACGCAAGCAACGGCCGTCATCGTAATCCCGGATTTTGCCCACTCAACGGCAACGCAAGCACCGACCGTCATCGTAAGCCCGGACTTCGCCCACTCAACGGCAACGCAAGCATCGGCCGTCATCGTAAGCCCGAACTTCGCCCACTCAACGGCAATGCAAGCACCGGCCATCATCGTAAGCCCGGACCTCGCCCACTAAACGGTGAAACAAGCAAAAGAAGGAGCCCGCACCTCCAAGTACAAATCTCAAGGCACAAAACGCCTCCAAAACGCTCAATGGCAACGCAAGCATCGGCCATCAAAGTAAGCCCGAGCTCCTTCCCCAGCAAGTCAAAAGGGAATTCTTGCAAACCCGTACAAGACCGCATATCCCCATACACCTGCCGTCATCGTAAGCCCGGACTTCGCCCACTAAACAGCAACTCAAGCACCGACCATCAAAGTAAGCCCGAAGTCACCCTCTCAGTAGGAAAAGCCCCTACAAGGCCACGATGATCCCCAACTGATGAACATCGGCAGTCTCCAACGGACAAAATGCGAGCCGTTCACACCTCTCACAGTCAAGGCTCAAGGCAGCCATGCCTCCACACAACCGCAACCAGAAGACGATTCAAGTCCTCACGCACGACACAACCGCAGCCAGAAGACGATTCAAGTCCTCACGCATGACACAACCGCAGCCAGAAGATGATTCAAGTCCTCACGCACAACACAACCGCAGCCAGAAGACGAATCAAGTCCTCATACATGACATATCTCCAGCCCTGAAGGCTTTAAACCACTCGGTCCGGAAGACCGTATAAACCTCCCACATCACTATCTCCAGCCCGGAAGGCTTTAAACCACTTGGTCCGAAAGACTGTATAAACCTCCCACATCACAATCTCCAGCCCAGAAGGCTTTAAACCACTCGGTCCGGAAGACCGTATAAACCTCCCAAATAATTATCCCCAGCCCGAAAGGCTTTAAACCACCCAATTCGAAAAATCGTAAAAATTTCCATCTCAGGACACCACCATGTCCTCCTAATCGACCTCGGCGGTCACCACATCTCAGGACGCCACCACGTCCTCACAGTCGACCTCGGCGGTCACACCACAAACCATCTTCTCGTAAGATTACCCATCTTCTCATAAGATTACCCATCTTCTCGTAAGATTACCCATCTTCTAGTAAGATTGCACACCCAGACGCCTTTCACCACGTCTCCCCAGCTGCACCGACCTATGCGGTCACACAGGATGCTGCCACGTCCTTATCACCGACCTATGTGGTCACCCCAGGATGCCACCACGTCCTCACAGTCGACCTCAGCGGTCACACGACACTTCAGGGCACCACCATGCCCGCATACACTCACAATTTCACGACCTCTGAACTACGACCAGACTTGATTCCCGCCAGGGATACGTAGGAATCCTATCACAGGGTCCAGCCATCGACCTATATGGTCACCCAGGATGCCACCACGTCCTTACCATCGACCTATGCGGTCACCCAGGACGCCACCACGTCCTCACCATCTACCTATGCGGTCACCCACAGGACACCACCACGTCCACGCACAGAGTTTCAGTCAGAGGACCTCTCCCGTCCTCGTGCACCACAACACTCACCCCATACACGAACTATGATCAGGCTTGATTCCCGCTAGGGATACGTAGGAATCCTATCACAGGGTCCAGCCAATTGACCTAAAACGGTCACACAACAGGACACCGCCACATCCTTACACCGATCTTCACGGTCACTTCCTCTCCCAACACGCGATCCAGATTAGGACCCTTATCTTATTGATAACCCCACTTCCTCCATAAGTGACGTCGTCGAGGGGCTTCTGTAAGTACCCAAATATGGATCACCCTCTTCCGAGCATATGGGAAACACCGCAGACTCATAAACGCAGTCTCAAAGACCTCTGACACTCAAAACCCTCAAAAACCCCCAGCCAAACCAAGGGAGGAACCTTTCTGGGATAAAAAGGGATAAAAGAACCTTTTAGGAATTATTCAGAAATCAAAAAAGTAAATAAGGTCCGTACGGACCTCTTTGCTTCAATGATTACTAAATCCCCTTAGAGTCCAACTTATTCCCTCAAATCCCGAAGAACATCATTACCCCCCTACATGGTTGGTCCGTACGGACCTTATTGCATGCTAAGATGGTCCGTACGGACCTTATTGCACCCATACATAATCATTCCAAAATCTTCTTAATTTCCACAGATTCCCTCAAATCGAGGAAAACCAAAAATTTGGATTACCTAAGAGGTCCGTACGGACCTCTTTGCACATTTTCGTACACTATAAATAGAGGGCTCCCCCTCTCATTTTTCACACATCTCCTCAGAAAAGATGGGCCTGCCCGTGAACTGCAGACCGGTGATAGCAGTGAAGTCATAGAGAGTGATGGTCGACTCACCCCAAGATAGATGAAAAGTGTGGGTAGAGTCCCACCAATACTGCCTGAAGGCTCGCACCAGCTCCACGCTCCTCGACGTGTCCCCAAAAGCTCCAACGGCAGTAAAAAATGGTACAAGACCAGAAGCAAAAACCAATCCCTTGGGACTATTGGGTAAATCAGAAGAGCCAGGAAGAAGGCCACAAATAGTCGCAATCGCCTCAGGGGACCCCTTGGTCCGCAAAGTCTGCAGGTAAGCACAGCACAGGTAACAAAAACATACTCATAATGAATCGATTTGAGGGGGAAAAACAAACAATGAACAATTTTATGCACAACTCGTTTATTTTTTGCTTTATTTGGGCGCCGATGGGGCGAAAACAATGTATTAATGTTTTATGTGCTTTTTTAATTTATGCTTTATGAATTTGCATATTACTTGAGCCTCGGGGCAGTTTTTTGCTTGGAATTGGGGCTGAAATTGGGCCAAAATGATTTGTGATGACACATAACTGCATGGTTAATGTTTGGATATGTTTTTGTACAGGTTTTTGTTGGAAAAGTGGGGTGAAAACTCCCTTTGGGCAGCAACTTGGTTGGTGCATTTTTTTTCACATCATGCAAATGAAGCCGTGCGGTCAGGACCTGAGAGCAAATGAAGCCGTGCGGCTTACGATTCTATGCAATTTGGTTTTTTAGAATAAAACCAAGGCTTGGCCATTTCATTTCATTTTCACTCTAGACTTGTTCCAACTGTTCCCAGAGCACATATTTGACCCAAAGACATCAACTTTGATCATTTTGCAATGGAGAAGCCCATTTGATTGCAAAGGGGGAAAAGAGACCGCTTTCTATCCGATCTTCAATCTTGGGTGAGATATAACTTTCAATCTCATAAGGGGCTGTTCGATTCTACCTTCAAGATCAAATCTTTATGGCGTTTGAGGGATCTCCCACCTGATTGGGACCTTTTGAGAGCAGCAACAAGGTTTTGGGACGTCCGGAGACACGTTTACTGCTTTTCTTACAATGAGATTGTTCCAACTTATGAAGACTTCCGAGCCTTGATTGGGGGTCCAGAAATTGAGGCTATATCGATTCCTCTGATCGAAGATGTGCTGGTGGCGGCAAAGTTGGCATCTTTTCTGCACATATCTCTGGGAGAGGCTGAGGGGATGATGATAGCTCCGGACAGGATTGACCTTTCTGATATCCCGGGCAGGTTCGGGTCTCCGGATATGGCTACGACCATGGTGGCTATGGATGCCTTTATCCTCTGCATATTCTCTTCTCTGTTCACCGGCGAGTCGAGTGGGGATCTGTCACGGTGGTCTCTTGGACATGGTTAGGGATTGCGAGGTGGGAAGGACATTGTCCCATTGGTTACGGGTGAGACTCGCATGGCATCGATAGGATGTCTAGAAGAGACCGTTTCATGAGGTGCAGGAGTCCGGCCGTGTTGACTTTGTGGGCTGCGGGGAGAGGCTCGGGGCTTTGCCGGGGGCTTTGCCGACTCGGTGCCCTTGGGTGATTTCCGGAGGGGTTTACCTCGACAATGGGACCCGGGTGGTGGCCAGGAGGCGATGATGGCTAGGCTATCCACTTCGGATATTCGGCTGGTGGAGTACCTCGCTGGAGGCTGCGGACCGGGAGGACATTTCGGGAGTCCTATATAGTGAGGGTTCCAGGCGTTTCTTTGAGTCATCCTTCTACATACCCTGCTTGGTATCCAGGTAGTTCGGGGCCTTACAGGAGCCGTTGGGCGATTGGGAGGACATCCGTACCATGGAGGTGGTGCCATTAGATATGAGGGATCCAGCCAGCTTCTCATTCTTCTCGAGGGCTTGGACATATACCGTTTTCCCACCCAGGGCTATCCTCAGGAGCAGGAAGAGTACCATCTTGACTACGGTCTACTTGGATTGGTATGAGAGGGAGATGGGAGCGACTCAGGTCATATTGGGAGAGAGGCGTCAGGCTTTATTGGGGGCTGACAGTGACTCGAGCATGACTCTAAGGGAGACTGAAGCTAAGGCGAGTCACCATAACCAGTCGGGTGACCTTATCAAAGATATGGAGGCTCGATATAAGAGGCTTTTTGAAGTCGCTCCCTTGACTGAGGCTCAGAGGGAGGAGGTGTGAACTCGTGCCAGGGTAGAGAAGACACTTATTGACACGGGTTTAATGGAGGCTCCAGTGAGGATACCGGAGATCGGGATGAGGGAGACCGACATCTTGGAGAAGAAGAGAAAGAAAAATCGACGGGGTCGAGGTAAAGGGAAGAAGACCAAAGAAGACTCAGTGAATGACGATTGACAGATCTTTTCTTAGGATTCCCTTATTGCCATTTTTGCAAACACAGTAGTTTATTAGGCAATTTATTGTATTTTAGATCTTTGTAGCAGGTTAGCAGTCAAGAGTAGACCGTGCTTGAACTCATCAAGAAGTTTTTAACTTGTAATGAACAAGAGATATTATCTTAGAAATTAATCAAGACACAATTTCATGGAAATTTCAGATGTCTTATTGATTAGGACCCGTTTTATGAAAACTTGAATATCTTTTATTATTGTTTAGGACGCATTTCATGGAGACTTAATCGCCCTTTTTATTGTTTAGACCGAACCATAAATGGCTGGCTACGTTCCCCTTTTACAAGAAAGACTAAGGGGCTCAGGTCTTCGTAGTTCATTCTGGTGAACTTTCTTTTTTTTTATGTGCAACCCTATTTTTTGCCTAGACCGCCCTTTTTGGGTTTTCAGCCTAGCTGGGCATTACTCTTTTTGCACTAAGATATTTTCTTTTTTTTTTTTTTTATGTGCAACCACTGTTTTTGCCTAGACCGCCCTTTTTGGGTTTTCGGCCTATTTGGTATTACTCTTTTGCACTAAGTTTTTTTTTTTTTTTTTTTTATTTTTTATTTTTTTAGACATAGTACCTTCGGAGCTTATCACCGTTGACTGGGTGGACAAAGGGATTGTCGTCCAGGTCTACAAGTTTCATGGCTCCTCCCGATAGTATCTTCTGCATCACATACGGACCGATCCAAACGGGTTCCCATTTTCCCAAGGGGTTGTCTCTGGTAGGGGGCTTCACTTTCAATACTAAGTCACCCTCTTTGATGTCCCTGGCCTTGACCTTTTTGTCAAATGATCTGGCCATTCGCCTCTGGTAGGCTCGGGTGTGCTTCATGGCCTTTAGCCTTCTTTTATCGAGCAAGACCAACTCATCATGCCGGCTACGTAGCCATTCTACTTCGTTGACACTGTTTTCCAGGAGGACCCTTAATGACGGGATTTCCAACTCCACTGGTAACACTGCTTCCATCCCGTAGGTTAGGGCAAAAGGAGTTTCTCCCGTGGCTGTTCTGACAGACGTTACGTAGCCCCGCAGTGCCGGGTGCGGCTTTTGGGCCAGTCACGACCACGGGTGGCCATTTTCTGGATGATCCGTTCGAGTGTCTTATTAGCAGCTTCCACAGCTCCGTTAGTCCGAGGTCCGTATGGGGATGACTTGTGGCGAGTGATTCCGAATTCGACGGTAACCTATCGCAGTCTCCTTCAAAGTGCGACCCATTATCGAAAATGATCTCATTGGGCACCCCATATCTACACATTATGTTTTCCTTGATAAACTGGGCCACCCTCTTGGAAGTGAGGACCTTGTAGGACTTGGCCTCTACCCACTTGGTGAAGTAGTCGACGGCTACTAACACAAATTCATGCCCATTGCTTCCTGCCGGGGCTATCTTCCCTATCACGTCAATACCCCAAGTTGCAAACGGCCAAGGAGTCGTCATGCAGTACAGGTCATGAGGCAGGAGATGGTTGAGGTTGGCAAACCGTTGGCATTTGTCGCACGCTCGGACATACTGGACACAGTTTGTCTCCATGGAAATCCAGTAGTAACCCATTCTGAGGATCACTTGCATTAAGGCTCTAGCATTCATATGAGGACCGCAGGGACCATTGTGGACTTCAGTCATAAACTCTTTGTCCCTTTCTTGAGTGACGCACAGGAGGAGTGGTCCATGGTACCGTTTCTTGTACAGGTTGCCTCCTAAAATGACATAATGGGAGGCCAACCTTTTTAGGGCTTGCAAGCTCTTGGCTTTGACACCTTCTTTTGGTCTACCTTCTTCGTCTCTGAAAGCTGACTCTCCATCTTTGAGGAACTGGTAAATTTGATTGTACCAGGGTTCCTTGATAGGCTCAGGTCCCAAGTCTACTTCACAACAGAAGGCCGGGGCTTCTCTCCTACCCACTCTGAAGGGTTTTATGGCTTTTCCCTCGAGGATCTCTACCAGTGAGGCTAGAGTAGCTAGGGCATCTGTGAATCTGTTCTTTTCCCTTGGCAAGTAGTGGAAAGTCACTTCTCTGAACTGTCTAGTCAACTCCTCCATATGGGCATGATACCGCTGAAGATTAGGGTCCACAGTCTTCTATTTGTTGGAGACCTGGTTGTTGATCAGGGCTGAGTCTCCATAAACTTCGAGCTCCTTGACATTCCTTTCTAGGGCAGCTTCTAAACCAGTAATGCAGGCTTCATACTCGACAACATTGTTCGTGGCAGGTGTGAATGTGGTGCCCAAATTTTGTTGGATTCACGCGAGTTTGAAGACATCCGAGTTATTTGAAAAACGGAGTCGCCACGCCATTTTGATTACCTCAAAACTTTGAAAAAAAGGTTTTTACTTGGGTTCGGAGGTTAAGTTACCCCTTGGGAAGAACGTTTGGCGTTCACCCAAAGTGCCTTGCCGGAGCAAGTCTCCCAAGATTTCAGTAATCGTGCTTGCTTGCGTGCTTTCTTGTGTGCATGTGTTTGAGAAAAAAAAGGGGGGGGAATGTCCCAAATTGTCTTCCGAACGTACAAACCATTTGTTGGTTGTCGCTCGGGATTCCTTGGAATTTTATGTATTTGGGATTATGATCCCGTCCTCATCTTATGACTTGTGATCATCGCATTTTAAACCTCGGGACCCTCGGGACTTGCGTGATCGAGAGAATGACTCTCTTTTGGTCAAAGATGAGGTTCTTTAGAAAAGGAGGGTCCTTAGCCCATCAATCCTACGCTTTAAGACGGTCGAGCTCGTATAGAGGCTTCATACTCTTTCTTAAGCGATAATCGGAGATATAGGGTTCAAGGTTATCCCTTTCCAAAGAAATCGTGAACCTTTAACGGAAGGAACGATGTAAAGATAGGATCTTTTACACCGGTCCGTTCCAAGGTTGGGGGATAGGGGAAATGCATGATGAAAAATGACTCTTTAATGAAAAGATGACATTTTTGGTTTTAGCAAATGATGCTTTTTGATTGAAAGAAATGATCTTTATGCAAGTGATGCGTAAAGATAGGATTTTTATGCAAATGATGCATTGGAAAAGGTTTTTGAATGCAAAGGATGCATTTTTATTGAAAAGATTGGATTTTTATGTGCAAATGATGCATAAAAATGACATTTTTATTTGAAAATGGGGGTTTTAGGTGCAAAGGATGCACCTTTATGAAAAAGACTACATTTTTATGACAAATGAGGTCTTAATGCATGCAAAGGGAAGGGGATGATAAAGATGTGATCTTTATGAATAAATGCCAAGTCCCAAGCAAGATATATGAATGCAATGAGCAAGTATATCAATTAAAAGCAAGGTTAGGGGGCGTGCGAGGTTACCAATTGCTTCCTTTGCTTCTTTGGTCGGGGTTAGGAGGAGAGGTTGGTCTTGGATCTTCAAGGAGGAGGGAGGGAGCTTCTTGGCCTTACTTCTTCACCTTCTTGAGCTTCCAGCAGTATTCTTCACGTATTTGGAGTGTTTGTGGGTGACTTGTTATGGATTGTGTGTGTTGAAATGGGTAGAGGAGGGCTCTATTTATAGGCAGTCTGGATAAGGCTAATGAAGCCGTGCGGCTAGGGACGACGAGCTAATGCAGCCGTGCGGCATTATCCATTGTGACTCAGCATTTCTAGAACCATGCAAGGTGGCAAATTCTAGAACACTCTTCCTAATTAAGAAAAACGTGTTTCTTAATTAGGAAGGCTCCCTTCAGTCCTTAATTTAATTTGGGACTGTTCCCAACATTTCCTGAACACTAGGAAGGTCCGGGAATTACCGGAAACTTACCGAAATTGCCGGAAATTTAACCGTAAGGCATGAGCCCGGTTGGGTACTTACGAAGCCCTCGGCAACGTCACTTGCAAGGCGAGTGGGGTTGTCGATAGAAAAGGATCCGCTCTGGCGAATGCCGAGACGGATTGGGTGACCAAGGTGGTCGAGTGGCCGAACCCGAAGGCTACCTACGTATCCCGGAGGAATCGAAGCCAGCCGTAGTTCGGAATTAGGATCCGCTGGGGAAGGAAGAAGAGAAAGCTGGTCTCTTCTTTGGGAAATAGAAGAGAAAATGACCTAGGAGGTCAAGCAATTGATCCTACTGGGGATATGCTAGGAGTGACCAAGGTGGTCGGATATCTGAACCTCTATGAGGGGCTGCTTTATCACTGAGGAGTGACAAAGAAACAGGGTGACCAAAGTGGTCGAATGGCTGGACCTTTTATAAAAGGCTACCTACGTATCCCGGAGGAATCAAGCCTTGATCGTAGTTCAAGCTTTGACTGAATCGAAATGTTATTCTTCCAACTTGGAATAACGGAGATCGAAAGATAGAGCGAAATGTCATTCTTCCACCTTGGAATGACGGAGATCGCGAGAGAGGTCGAAATGTTATTCTTCCACCTTGGAATAACGGAGATCGAAAGATAGAGCGAAATGTCATTCTTCCACCTTGGAATGACGGAGATCGAAAGAAAGAGCGAAATGTCATTCTTCCACCTTGGAATGACGGAGATCGAAAGAAAGAGCGAAATGTCATTCTTCCACCTTGGAATGACGGAGATCGCGAGAAAGATCGAAATGTCATTCTTCCACCTTGGAATGACGGAGATCGAAAGAAAGAGCAAAATGTCATTCTTCCACCTTGGAATGACGGAGATCGCGAGAGAGATCGAAATTTTGTAAAGAAGTAAGAAGGACTCGATGATTTTTGTAAAGAAAGTGGGATGTACCCGATAATTTTGTAAAGAAACGGGACGTACCCTGATAATTTTTATAAAGAAACGGGACGTACCCTAATCATTTGAAAATAGAATTGAAAATGCCAATGGCAAACAAAATGAGCCACAGGGGTAAATTTGTAAAATAGGCTACAGGGCATTACGTCACTATCGAGGAGATAGGGGTAACTGAAGTTTGTAAAAACTTGAGCGTGCTTCTCAATCTCTTTCGAATAAGAGATATGGGTATCTAAAGTTTGGAAAACTTGAGCATACTTCTCAATCTCTTTCGAATCATAGATATGGGTATCTAAAGTTTGGAAAACTTGAGCATACTTCTCAATCTCTTTCGAATCAGAGATATGGGTATCTAAAGTTTGGAAAAACTTGAGCGTACTTCTCAATCTCTTTCGAATCAGAGATATGGGTAGCTAAAGTTTGGAAAACTTGAGCATACTTCTCAATCTCTTTCGAATCGTAGATATGGGTATCTAAAGTTTGGAAAAACTTGAGCGTACTTCTCAATCTCTTTCGAATCAGAGATATGGGTAGCTAAAGTTTGGAAAACTTGAGCATACTTCTCAATCTCTTTCGAATCAGAGATATGGGTATCTAAAGTTTGGAAAAACTTGAGCGTACTTCTCAATCTCTTTCGAATCAGAGATATGGGTAGCTAAAGTTGGGAAAACTTGAGCATACTTCTCAATCTCTTTCGAATCAGAGATATGGGTATCTAAAGTTTGGAAAAAATTGAGCGTACTTCTCAATCTCTTTTGAATCAGAGATATGGGTATCTAAAGTTTGGAAAAACTTGAGCGTACTTCTCAATCTCTTTCGAATCAGAGATATGGGTAGCTAAAGTTGGGAAAACTTGAGCGTACTTCTCAATCTCTTTCGAATCAGAGATATGGGTATCTAATGTTTGGAAAACTTGAGCATACTTCTCAATCTCTTTCGAATCAGAGATATGGGTATCTAAAGTTTGGAAAAACTTGAGCGTACTTCTCAATCTCTTTCGAATCAGAGATATGGGTAGCTAAAGTTTGGAAAACTTGAGCATACTTCTCAATCTCTTTCGAATCAGAGATATGGGTATCTAAAGTTTGGAAAAACTTGAGCGTACTTCTCAATCTCTTTCGAATCAGAGATATGGGTAGCTAAAGTTTGGAAAAACTTGAGCGTACTTCTCAATCTCTTTCGAATCAGAGATATGGGTAGCTAAAGTTTGGAAAACTTGAGCATACTTCACTATTCGTGATAGAGGTAGCTAAAGTTTGGATTTTGACAATTCGGAAACTGTCGCCTGGCGTTATCTCATTATAAAGGGAATAACGGAGGCGCTTTTTTGGGAGAAAATGTTATCATTAGCAATTGGCACGTTACTTGAGCTTAGGGGTGATTTTTTCTTGGAAACATGGTAGGGGCTAGTGCGGATGTACATATGGAATGTGTTTGAAAATTGTTTAAGACGGGTTTCAAGCGGGTGGGGTCGTATCCCTTGGGTGCGGGTGAAGCTAGTTATTCTTTGAGATGTTGTCAACGTGGACTAGAATTCCTTCTTGGTGAGGCCCAGGTTTAAACCTCGGGTCTTGATTAAGGTCGTTTTCTTAAACTGCTGGCGCTTGAAGGCGAAATCTTGTGAGGCTTTTATAACCAAAGCGAGATGTTGAAGTGACCAAACCTCTCTTCTAGGGATGGATGTGACTTATCGGAGCCCGGTGCGAGGAAAAACTTTCGCAAAGCCCCATGTCTTACTAAAGCAAGGAAAGATCCTTTCATTTGGCAAAGCCCCGGTTGAATGAGCGAGTAGGCGAAGTGACTTGGCGAAGCCCCGGTCAGTGACCTAGCAAAAATCCCAATCGATTGGTGCTGCGAACGTGATCACAGGGTTAATCGACCAAGACCGAATCCATCTAGGGACCTAGTGAAGAACTCGATGCGAACCCCAAAAATGGCTAAAGAAGCCCCGGTTTAAAGGAATGACTTGGCAAAGACCCAACTTTGAAGAGTTCCAAGGCGGCCACAATGCGAATTGTAGCGAGAAGAGGGAAAACCTATCCTTTTTTTCTTTTTTTTTTTTTTTTTTAGTCAATCGATCAGTCAACCTTAAGAAGATGTGAAAGAAAAGATTTTAGAAATGTATACATGCAGGGGGCATATTTTTTCGAAAGGCGGGAATAAATCCCGATCTTGTGTTATTTTGATGGCCTTATTCGATGTAGGCACAAAAACTCGCTTTGGGTTTGACTCTTTTGAGAGAGTATAAGCGTAGAAAGGTTGGTAAAAGTGTATGGAAGCCCTGGCGACGGAAAATCGATGTTTAGCACTATTTCTCCTAAGATGTAGAAAAGGAAGACTTGTCAAGACATCTGAAAACTTGTTTTATTTACAATGATCACAAGATTGCTTAAAAACCCTTTATTGATGTTCGGGTTATTCAACCACTAATATCGATATGAAAGAACATTCTTATTAATCATGAGGAGAAAGTCAACCAATGTCGCGGATCAAGGTTGGCTGGTGTGAAAGAAAAGTTTGTGTATAGGGAGGTCATTGATGAGACCGGGTTTTACGGAATCTGCGGCGTGTCTTATGGGAGAGGTCATTTGATGAGACCGGGTTTTCGAAAATTTGGATGTGTTTATGACCGGGCCATTTTTGGTTGCCTACGTTTCCCTCGTTGTGAGGAGCTCAGGTCGCCGTAGTTCGGCCTTGGCCGGACTGTGTTTGGCTTTGGGAAATGAGATTTGTGGTTCCTTTAGTGAAAAGGCTAGGATGAGATGATGAGGAGTGGGCCTCGGGATGATTATTTGACCAAGTCATTCTTGGACGGCTGCTTCTGATTGCTTCCTCTTTCATTGGGGGAGAAAGGATTTGCACGTGCCTAAATGCTTCTGTCTTTGCTTCGACCGTCCCGTTGTTATTGACAACTTTCATTTTCTGAGCTTTGGTCTTGCCTGTCCGTCAAGCTTTTGATTGGTGGCGCTGGGTCCTTGGCCTCAATTTCTTTTATTTTCTATGTGCAACCCTGTTTTTTGCCTAGACTGCCCCCTTTTTGGGATTTTCAGCCTAGCTGGGCATTACTCTTTTTGCACTAAGATTTTTGTTTTTTTTATTATGTGCAACCCGGTTTTTTGCCTAGATTGCCCTTTTTGGGATTTTCGGCCCTAGGCTGGTATTACTCTTTTTACCTTTGCATTTTTTTTATTTTCTAAAGCACCCGAGGACTAAGGCGAGCCCCTGCTTGAACATTCTTGGCAAGCTCTTATGTTGTTGTTGACATGGGGTCAATCATTCGAAGCTGAGTGGCCTTTTGTTGTCCCTTGATGTTGCCGCCGTCGTTGACTTGGTCAAGATGAAGGTGGGGGCATGATTGGGAAAGTGTATGGTTTAATGAAGGCCTTTTTGTGAAGTAAGGAAAGTGTATGGCTTGATGGAGGCCTTTTGTGGGGTAAGGAAGGTGTATAGGGAGAGCATTGGTTGACTTTCTCACCGATTAATCAGAACGTGAATTATTTCGAGAGATTACTTGTTGAGCAATGCAAGTGATCATATAAAATAAAACCATTTCATTAAATGTAATGTAGGTGTGCAAATAATGTCTTAAGTCTAGCAAGAAAAGAAGAAGACTCTTTTATAGAAAATTGAAGATTAAATACAATGTCCGTAGAGGACTTGATTGAAAGAGAAAAGTACTAGAACCTACGAAGGTTGGCGAGAGACTATATTTTTATTTTTATTTTATTTTTTTATTTTTTTTTTGTTTTTTTTTACTTAAGGATAGGTAGACCCTAGTCTAGCTACTCTTCGCGGAGTTGGGCGCCAGTAACTTGAGCTTTCCTTCGTAGATCGGCCCATGAATTTCTTTCTTCGAGACCCACACACTTGCATCACATGCCCAAAATGCTTGTGGTACTCGCAACTTGGTCCTGTCAACTCTCTTGGGGTTTCTTGGCTTATAATTCTCGAGAGGTGTGAGAAGGCCTCGTTTCATCAAATCATCGAAAACTTTGCTCATGGGCATCCCAAAATTATCAGTGACGTTTCGACCTTCCACTTCCCGAATCGACCTCTTACCATAGCTTTACTGTTTTGGCCCATGGAGGTTCTCGAGCTTCCCATCTTCTATCAACTTCGGATCTCATACCTCAAATAGGTGCAATCATCGGTGTCGTGTCCAGGGTATTGATGGAAAAGACAATGCTTAGACTCATCCAGCGAGCATTGTGGTTCTGAGCTTCCAATTTTCCAATGGCTTTATCGGCTTTTCTTTCATCGGTTTTCCGGCATCTTGCTTAAAGGCATCTCCGCATTGTCAAAATGAAGGGAGCGGGGTTTTCGGGAGACATTCTTTGTTCTCCGGGCTTGGATTTCCATTGTCCAGTTGGTTCCATTGTTGGATTTGGCTGAAGGAAGCTACGACACCCTTTCCTTTGTGAGGAAGCTGGTCTTGAGCCGGGTACGGTTCTTTGCTTGGTGCGATGGCATTGGGTTATGCTTGGTGGAGTCATTTCCTTGCACAGTTCAACATCTTGGGTCAATGGAGTATTGATACTCATCATGAGGTCAAGCTTCTCTTGTATTTGTTTCACTTGCTCCATCGGTATTGCCACATGGGGGTCAACGGGGACTCTCGCAGCAGGACTTGTATCGGCGAGAGGGAGCCATAGTAGCAAAGCGGTGAAACCGACGGCTGAATTCATTAAGTACAGTAGGTGACAGTGAAAACTTGGATCATCCTTTGGCAACTCATGATCGCATTCAGGCGGGTATAGGGGTTTGAGAACATAGCCACATATCTCGGGCTGATTATGTGAAGGCTGGAGTATAGGCGCGGTATTCTTTGGCCGAGAGACGGGTGGGGTAAAGCCCAATCCGTTACGAGGAGCCGAGGGGGATGGAGCCACGATGAGCCGGGATGTTAGAAAGGACCGAGGAGAAGTGATCCTTGGCAAGGGATCATATGTGGATGGAGGAAGGTATTGGTTATAGGTCGGGGAGCTGAGATGGCTACTTACGGAGTCTCATCTTCGACCACTACCGAGAGAACCGTTGGAGTCAAGCTGTTACTTGAACTCCATTGCGGCGAAGAGCACCGATGAGCAATGACAGTTGCTCTTCATGAACCTTCTGGGCATTTTCCAAAGCCGGGACTAACTCTTCCTTCCTAAACATCGATTTCCTGCACCCTCACCATTTCTGTCAAATCTGCCATTCGACTCTACGAGGCGATGGTATGCAGAACCTAAGGTTTTATGAAAAGCCGCTGACCCAGTATTCTAGCCCACTTCTTTCTCGCTGCGGGAAAGGGACAGGCAAGGTTTAGACTCGGGGATATGCAAGATTTAGACTCGGGGTAAGCAAGGTTTAGACTCAGAGATGGGTGAGGTTTAGACTCGAAGGTGGATAAGGTTTAGACTCGGCGTAAGCAAGGTTTAGACTCGGAGATGGGTGAGGTTTAGACTCGGGGGCAAGTGTTTAGGCTGAAAGCTCAAGTAACATGCACTTATCGCTTAACTTTTGCTTAAAACACATTTTCTCCTAATCCTAATTGATCGGAAAAGATGAGATCTTGAAAAGACAAGATCGAAAATCGGAGATCGGACCGAAAAGGTCTCGATTAGGGATTTGACCATGAAAGGTCGGGATAGGAAAATAGGAAATCGGACCGAGGAGGTCTCGATTAGGGATTTGACCATGAAAGGTCAGGATAGGAAAATAGGAAATCGGACCGAGGGGGTATCGATTAGGGATTTGACCATGAAAGGTCGGGATAGGAAATCGGACCGAGGAGGTCTCGATTAGGGATTTCAGAGACAGGACCATGCAATTATGATTACATTAATTGTTCAAGTTTACTTAAAACAATGTCTTTTATTTATTTCTATTTGGTTGGAAAAGGGGGTTTGCCCTTCTTTTTCGCAACTACTCTAGATCCTGGATCAGTGGGTTCCGTCACTACGTCTATAAGCCCCTCGTATTCCACACGTATTTCGACCTCCCGGGGTGGGACGGCCCAGGCGAGGGTCCTATAGGGCACGCGGATCCCACCGACCGAGAGTAAAGAACGCTCCTAACGGGTCTAGCGGGTCATAGGACCTTTCAACGCACGAGCGATGCGGATTATAGTCAAGGCAATACCGGAAAGTCTCGTCTTTACGCCTTGATTGGATTTTGGCGAGAATTTCGCTTGAGCGAATGACGTTTTGACTTTCGGTAATGTCCGAGAATATAATAGGCATGGGTCGGGCGGCAAAAGCCGGATGACACAGTGTCACATTGAACTTCGTTGCATATGCCGGGCGTGAGTTAGAATCGAAGTCAATGCCAGGTCAAGATCTCGCCAATTTTTCCTTGTCGGAATTTTAGCAGAGCTTCGCTTGAGCGAAAGATCTTTTGATTTGTTGGCAAAGACTCGGTCTTGACTCTTACGCATTCCGTGCAGGTCAAGGTCAATAGTCAATGTCGGAGTTGAGATCTCGCCAATTTTTCCTTGTCGGAATTTTGGCAGAGTTCTTTTTCCGTTATGAACTAAGGCTTGACCTTTACGAGGGTATGCAACTGGGCTATATGAAACGGACTAGACCAAAAACCAACCAAAAAGTCACGGTTTTTTGAAACGTGTGACACGGACTGTGCATTGGTCGACACTGGCTGCCATGGGGAGGTTGGGATGATTCCGTGCGCGCCCGGGAGCATCGTAAGGCTGTCCGTGACTGCAGCTGGAACCACCCTCGGGTTTGAAGGACGTGCGTGCAAAGTGTACAGGATATATCAGGTGCGCGTAGTGTGCGGTCTCCTAAAAATGTTCCTTTTTGAGTTAAAACAGAGATTTTCATAAATGTGTTTTAAAGGAATGATTTTCGGGACGGGGAAAATGCAGCACATAAGCACGTAAATTTTCTGGGAGCCCCAGTCAGTCATGGAGCTGAGTAGCCCCAAGCTGCTAGGACTGCCAGATTAACCATGATTTTTCCTGGTGGAATTGCCACTGAGGTCGCCCGGTCAGAATCCAAGGAGGATTGAGCCGTACGACTGCATGGATCAATTTTCCAGGTTCCACTCCTTTTGCTATTTTTCGGGTTGTTTCCCGTTCAAAGTATGCACAGATTACAAGATGCAAATGAAGCAATGCATGGTAAAGAAAGCAAGCACGATTAATGAAATCGGCGATGGGAGTCTAATCCGCTCAAAGGGAAAAGCTTTCTTTTATTTTTTACAAAATTGTTTTTTTTCGAAAAGGGATACTGGTACGTGGATTGTTAAACCACCGGTTATCCCAACTCCCACGTCAGGGAGTGTACAGGAAGGGTAAGTGGTTTCCACCTATATACCGAGTATCGATTTTTTTGTTTTGAAAATAAAAGCTTTTCTCCTTTGGGTATTCCCCAGCGGAGTCGCCAAACTGTGAATGTGGTGCCCAAATTTTGTTGGATTCACGCGAGTTTGAAGACATCCGAGTTATTTGAAAAACGGAGTCGCCACGCCATTTTGATTACCTCAAAACTTTGAAAAAAAGGTTTTTACTTGGGTTCGGAGGTTAAGTTACCCCTTGGGAAGAACGTTTGGCGTTCACCCAAAGTGCCTTGCCGGAGCAAGTCTCCCAAGATTTCAGTAATCGTGCTTGCTTGCGTGCTTTCTTGTGTGCATGTGTTTGAGAAAAAAAAGGGGGGGAATGTCCTAAATTGTCTTCCGGACGTACAAACCATTTGTTGGTTGTCGCTCGGGATTCCTTGGAATTTTATGTATTTGGGATTATGATCCCGTCCTCATCTTATGACTTGTGATCATCGCATTTTAAACCTCGGGACCCTCGGGACTTGCGTGATCGAGAGAATGACTCTCTTTTGGTCAAAGATGAGGTTCTTTAGAAAAGGAGGGTCCTTAGCCCATCAATCCTACGCTTTAAGACGGTCGAGCTCGTATAGATGCTTCATACTCTTTCTTAAGCGATAATCGGAGATATAGGGTTCAAGGTTATCCCTTTCCAAAGAAATCGTGAACCTTTAACGGAAGGAACGATGTAAAGATAGGATCTTTTACACCGGTCCGTTCCAAGGTTGGGGGATAGGGGAAATGCATGATGAAAAATGACTCTTTAATGAAAAGATGACATTTTTGGTTTTAGCAAATGATGCTTTTTGATTGAAAGAAATGATCTTTATGCAAGTGATGCGTAAAGATAGGATTTTTATGCAAATGATGCATTGGAAAAGGTTTTTGAATGCAAAGGATGCATTTTTATTGAAAAGATTGGATTTTTATGTGCAAATGATGCATAAAAATGACATTTTTATTTGAAAATGGGGGTTTTAGGTGCAAAGGATGCACCTTTATGAAAAAGACTACATTTTTATGACAAATGAGGTCTTAATGCATGCAAAAGGGAAAGGGGATGATAAAGATGTGATCTTTATGAATAAATGCCAAGTCCCAAGCAAGATATATGAATGCAATGAGCAAGTATATCAATTAAAAGCAAGGTTAGGGCGTGCGAGGTTACCAATTGCTTCCTTTGCTTCTTTGGTCGGGGTTAGGAGGAGAGGTTGGTCTTGGATCTTCAAGGAGGAGGGAGGGAGCTTCTTGGCCTTACTTCTTCACCTTCTTGAGCTTCCAGCAGTATTCTTCACATATTTGGAGTGTTTGTGGGTGACTTGTTATGGATTGTGTGTGTTGAAATGGGTAGAGGAGGGCTCTATTTATAGGCAGTCTGGATAAGGCTAATGAAGCCGTGCGGCTAGGGACAGCGAGCTAATGCAGCCGTGCGGCATTATCCATTGTGACTCAGCATTTCTAGAACCATGCAAGGTGGCAAATTCTAGAACCCTCTTCCTAATTAAGAAAAACGTGTTTCTTAATTAGGAAGGCTCCCTTCAGTCCTTAATTTAATTTGGGACTGTTCCAGAACATTTTCGGAACACTAGGAAGGTCCGAGGAATTACAGGGAAACTTACCGAAATTGCCGGGAAATTTAACCGGAAGGCATGAGCCAGATTTGGGTACTTACAGCAGGGAAGTTCAACTTAAGGGCTATGGGCGTGTGCTCATCTTTCGGGTCGACCAGTAGATCCCTACGCCATTTCCTCTTTTGTTAGCGGCTCCATCAAAGAAAAGCTGCCATCGGTTCTCAGGCTCGACTACAAAGATCCCTTCATCTGGGAATTGGGGTTCCGGCCCACGGTCCTCATTACTAGGAAAACTTGCCAGATGGTCTGACAATACTTGACCCTTGATGGTCTTTCTGGTCACGTAGTTGATGTCGTATTCAGCCAAGAAGAAGGACCATTTTGCTAGACGCATCGAGAGGGATGGCTTGTCAAAGATGTACTTGATGGGGTCCATTTTCGAGACCAAGTTCACAGGGTGGGCTGGCATATAATGCTTCAGCTTACCGACTACCCAGACCAGTCCTGCACAAGTCTTTTCACATGCTGAGTAATTGAGCTCACTTCCCTGCAGCTTCCGGCTGACAAAGTAAATGGCATTTTCTACCCTAGAGTCTTTCTTCTCCTGGGCAAGCATAGCCCCAACTGCCGTATCAGTGACAGCGAGATAGAGCAGAAGAGGTTTCTGTCTATATGGGGGCATAGCACCGGAGGATGTACTAAGTACGCCTTGATCTGGTCAAAGGCATCCTGGCATTCTTCGGTCCACTCTGTATCTACATTCTTCTTCATGAGCTTGAAGATGGGCTCGCACATAGTGGTCAACTGGTTGACGAAACGGCTGATTTACTACAGTTTGCCCATAACGCTTTTGACTTAATGCAGGTTTGCGGTGGCCTCATGTCCATAATGGCTTTGATCTTTCGGGGGTCGACTTCAATACCTCGCTCCGTGACCATATACCCAAGCACTTTTCCCCTTGTCACTCCGAAGGTGCATTTAGCAGGGTTTAGTCTCATGGAATGTTGTCTTAGCCTCTCGAAGAACTTTTGCGGAGTCAACAAAGTGCTGCCGATCCTCGCCTTTGGAGTGAATTATCATGTCGTCGACGTAGACCTCAATCTCCTTGTGGATCATGTCATGAAAAAGCGCGGTCGCTGCCCTTTGATAAGTAGCCCCGGCGTTCTTGAGCCCAAATGGCATTACTGTATAGCAGTAAGTTCCCCACGGTGTGGTAAAGGCTGTCTTTTCTTGGTCTTCTTCGGCCATCTTGATCTGGTTGTAGCCTGCAAAGCCGTCAACGAAGGATTTGACTTCGTAGTTGGCAGTGGAGTCCACCAGGATGTCTATGTTTGGCAAGGGGTAATCGTCTTTGGGGCTGGCCTTATTCAGATCTCGGAAATCTACACAGCAGTGCACCTTCCCATTGGCCTTGGTTACGGTCACAATATTGGACAACCATGTCGGATATTCAATGACTCTGATGAATCCTACCCACAGTAGCTTCTCAATTTCTTCTTTGACCTGTAAAGACCACTCTGGTTTGATTTTCCTCAGTTTTTGCTTCACTGGCTTAGCATCTGGTGCTACAGGGATTCTGTGCTCTACTATTAAACTGTCTAGCCCCGGCATATCCTTGTACGACCACGCAAAGACGTCCATGTATTCTCTGAGAAGATTAACCAGTCTGTCCCTTTCAACCCCCTGGAAGAAGCTTCCAATCTGTGTCTCTTTAGGTTCCTCGACAGTACCCAAGTTAACACTTGTCAAAACCTCCTCGGCAGCTTGGGCCCGGTTTTCCTCTTTTTCTGTAACCTGCTTAAATATTTCTTTAATGTATTGTTCGTTTAGTGTGTTTGCATCTTGTTCAAATGATTCATTATTAACTGTTGTTAAGTTTTGAGTTAATTTATCATTTGTTAAGTTGGCAATAAGAGGATACTCAGAAAGATCTGTCATTTCATTCAAAGAAAAGGGAAAGATGACATTGATTACATGTTCATAATCCTCAGGCGTGAGGCGTGAGGCCTTCGGATGACTCAGAGGACTGGAATTCAAAGATTCCTGACTCAACTGACTCTTGACCCTACTGACTATGGACCCTACACTACTTATTGACTCGAAGTGTTTGACGCGGGTTGGACTGGGGTTTACTCCTTCCTGCTGTTGCCTTGGGGAGTAGCAGTCTTGTCAGCATTCTTCAGAAAGTTGGAGACTTCAAACTGATCAAAAACTTGCCGGAAATCATTGGTGGGCCGGTACCTTGGAAAGATGGTAAGAGGAGCTAGAGTAGCTTGATGCAATCTCTCGGCGAGCTCGTCTGTGATAACTGGACTCATTGATTGAAGAGTCTGGCTCATCTTATCAATACACTGCTGATAACTCATTTTCTCTTTACTGATCTTTGATACCACGACCTTGTCAGTATAGCCAACAGGAGGGTTGGCCTGGATAACGCTAATGAAGTCTTCTTCAGAAGGGACCTTGATTCTTCCTTGATTAGCCACGTATTCTATGGGTTTTCTGTATTCTGCTTCCAAATCTGCTAGCTTCTCATTGAACTTCACGATGGCGACAAATTTAGAATTTTCTGCCTCGAGAGGGTCACTAACTACAGGGGTATCAGGCTGGACTGCATTTTGAATGACGGGTTTCTTGGTAGGTTCCTTGGCATAACTGACGTAGTAGTCAAATTTGCCCGAAGGCTCCCCTAAGATTCCAATGCTCTTGTCCCCGGCTTCGTACCTTTCCTTTAATTTCTGTTGCATGGACTTTCTCTTCTTCTTCTTTCTTGAAGGAGCGTCTTCGTTAATCCATTCTTGATACTCATATTCCAGACAGTCTTCACAATCACACACATCATACCAGATGTGGGGCCTGGGTTGAACTGGGATGTCCTCTCCGACTACTTGGTCATTACCATTGTTGACTACCACGTTGGCCATTTTGACACTGGAAAGTTGAAACTGGAGGATTCTGGCGAACTGTCTGAGAATTCTGCACTAACAAGTCGCTGACCCGGTGTTCTCACCCACTTCTTTCTCGCTGCGGGAAAGGGATAGGAGAGGTTTAGACTCGGGGTAGGTGTTTAGGCTGAAGGCTCAAGCAATATGCAAATTAAGAATCTTCCAGTTTACTTAAAACAGTGTCTTTTATTAATTTCTATTTGGTTGGAAAAGGGGTTCTGCCCTTCTTTTTCGTAACTACTCTAGATCCTGGATCAGTAGGTTCCGTCACTACGTCTATAAGCCCCTCGTATTCCACCTGTATTTTGACCTCCCAGGGTGGACAGCCCCGGGCGAGGGTCCTATAGGGCACGCGGATCCCACCGACCGAGAGAAGAACGCTCCTAATGGATCTAGCAGGTCATAGGAACTTTTAACGCACGAGCGATGCGAATTATAGTCAAGGCAATACTGGGAAAGTCTCGTCTTTCAGCCTTAACAGAATTTCGGCAGAATTTCGCTTGCGCGATTGACGTTTTGACTTTTCGGTAATGTTCGAGAAGATAATAGGCATGGGTCAGGCGGTAAAAGCCAGATGACACAGTGTCACATTGAACTTCGTTGCATACGCCATGCGTGAGTCAAGATCGAAGTCAATGCCGGGTCAAGATCTTGCCAATTTTTTCCTTTGTCAGAATTTTGGCAGAGCATCGCTTGAGCGAAAGATCTTTTGGACTTTTGGCACAGACTCGATCTCGACTCTTACACATTCCGTGCAGGTCAAGGTCGAAGTCAATGTCGGAGTCAAGATTCTACCGATTTTTCCTTGTCGAAATTTCGGCAGAGTTTCGCTTGAGCAAAAGATCTTGACTTCCGTTATGGACTAAGGCTTGACCTTTACGTGGACATGCAACTGGGCTATATGACACGGACTAGACCAAAAACCAACCAAAAGTCACGGTTTTTTTAAATGTGTGACACGGACTGTGCATTGGTCGACACTGGCTGCCATGGGGAGTTTGGGGTGATTCCGTGCGTGTCCGGGAGCATCGTAAGGCTGTCCGTGACTGCAGCTGAAAAACCACCCCGGGTTTAAAGGGACGTGCATGCAAAGTGTACAGGATATATAAGGTGCGCGTAGTGTGCGGCCTCCTAAAAATGTTCCTTTTTGAGTTAAAACAGAGATTTTCATAAATGTGTTTTAAAGGAATGATTTTTCGGGACGGGGGAAAATGCAACAGATAAGGCACGTAAATTTTCTGGGAGCCCCAGTTAGTCTTGGGACTGAATAGCCCCAAGCTGCCAAGGCTGCCAGATTAAACTCAATTTTTCCTGGTGGAATTGCCACTGAGGCCGTCCGGTCAGAATCCAAGGAGGATTGAGCCGTACGACTGCATGGATCAATTTTCCAGGTTCCACTCCTTTGCTATTTCAGGTTGTTTCCCGAACATTTTAGGCATCTTTAAGCCTTGAGAAGGCTTCCTGTTCAAAGTATGCACAATTCCCAAGATGCAAATGATGCAATGCAAGGCAAAGAAAGCAAGCAAGATAATTGGAATCCGCGATGGGAGTCTAACCCGCTCAAAGGAAAAAAGCTTTCTTTTTTTATTTTATTTTTCGAAAAGAGATACCGGTACGTGGGATTGTTAGACCACCGTTTATCCCAAGCCCCGGGTTAGGGAGCGATACAGGAAGGTTAAATGGTTTCCACCTATATACCGGGTATCGTTTATTTTGAAAATGAAAGCTTTTCTCCTTTGGGATATTTCCCAGCGGAGTCGCCAAACTGTGAATGTGTGCCCAAATTCTAAAAAAAAAATTTGTTTTTAGATCGGATTCACGCGAGTTTGAAAACATCCGGTTTAATTTGAAAAACGGAGTCACCACGCCATTTTGATTTCCTCAAAACTTTGAAAAAAAGGATTTTAGGGTTCGGAGGTTAAATTACCCCTTGGGAAGAACGGATCGTCGTTCACCCAAGGTGCCTTGCTGTAGCAAGTCTCCCTAGATTCCATTTTTCGTGCTTGCTTGCATGCTTTCTTAAGTGCATGTGTTGAAAAGAGAGGGGGGGGGGGAATGTCCTAAGTTGTCTTCCGGACGTACAAACCATTTAGTTGGTTGTCGCTCGGGATTCCTTTGATTTTTATGTGTTCGGGACTTTGATCCCATCCTCATCTTGGACTTGTGATCATTGCTATTTAACCTTGGGTCTTGCGTGATCGAGAGAAGGACTCTCTTTTATAGTCCAAAATGGGGTTCTTTAGGAAAGGAGTGACCTTAGCCCATCAATCCTACGCCTTGAGACGATTGAGCTTATATGGGAGCTATCATGCTCGTCTCAAGCGATAATCGGAGATATAGGTTCAAGGTTTTATCCCTTTCTAAAGAGATTGTGGCACCTTTAATGGAAGAAACGATGTAAGGATGGGATCTTTACACCGGTTCATACCGAAGGTTGCTAAATGGGAACATGGGGGAATGCATGTAAAAATGACATTTTTAGTGAAAAGATGACATTTTTGGGTGCAAAGGATGCTTTTGATGTAAAGAAAGGATTTTTATGCAAAGGATGCATTTTTATGAGGAAAATTAGCATTTTATATGCAAAGGATGCACAAAGATGACATTTTAAAAGCAAAGGATGCTACTTTGATGGTAAAAAGATGATTTTTAATGCAAAGGATGCATTTTATGTGAAAAAATTGGTTTTAGGTGCAAAGGATGCACTTTTTATTGTAAAGACATGATTTTTATATGCAAAGGATGCATTTTTAATGGAAAGCATGGATTTTTAGGTGCAAAGGATGCACCTTTATTGTAAAGATTACATTTTTAGGAGCAAATGATGCTTATTTTATGCAAATGATGCAAAGGGGGAGGGGGGTATGATTTAGATGAATAAAGATAGGATCTTTAACAACAAATACCAAGTCCCAAGCAAAATAATAACAATATGCAAATGTAAAGAGCAATTATATCACATAGGCATTATAATGCAAGGAAAGGGGGTGAGAGGTTACCAATGGTGGTGACCTCTTCTTCTTTGGATCTTGCCTAGCGGAGAGACCACTTCTTGGAGGCTTCAAGGAGGAGGGAGGTGACTTCTTGGCACTCTTCAACTTCCTAATTTCGCAGCAGTGTTTTGGGAAAGCTTTTGGAACTGAGTGTGGTATTTTGTTGGTGTCTAAAATGGAAAGAGGAGGGCTCTATTTATAGGCAGTCTGGATAAGGCTAATGAGGCCGTGCGGCTAGGAGTTCTTGGCTAATGCAGCCGTTCGGCATTATCCTGTATGACTCAGCATGTTTCTAGAATCATGCAAGGTGGCACTTCTAGAAGGTTTTCCATATTAAGGAAAACGTGCCCTTTTAATTTAAATCAGTCCCTTCATTCCTCGGAAGGTTCGGAACAGTTCCGGAATTGCTCCCGGACTTTAGGAAAGTCCGGGAAATTGTCGGAAAACTTAACCGGAAGGCATGAGCCAGATTTGGGTACTTACACTTCTGCATAGGCTTTTCCCCAATAGTTACTTCAAACACTATCATCCCCTTTACCCCAACGGCATGATTAGTGAACCCCTCGAGCATACTGGCATACGGAGTCAGGTTGTCCAAGGGGACAAAGGTTTTCTATTTATAGGCAATGGGGAGTTGCTCGCTGACGTAAGCCCTGAGGTCATCCCTAAAGGGCACTTTAGTCTTTGACCGCATACACATGTCCGCATCTGATTGGGTCTGTCAGGGAAGGAAAGATTCACTGTCAGAGGGGATGTCGTTGATGTGGACAGGAGCCGTGTATTCGGTGTGGCGCATTAAATGATATTTGATGCGGGCCAGAGCCAGTAAGTAAACTTTCTCAATAAGCTTTGATATCAACCGGGAGTCTGGTGAGATAACCGGGAGTCTGGTATGAGACCGTGGTCAACATCTTAGGCGCGGTCAATGATATTTGATGCGGGCACGGATGTGGCGGTCATACCTCATGCGGTCACCAGTCTGGTGGTCTGGATCCCTTCAGTCTAGACTAGGATGATGATGAGAGGAACGCGGTCTTGACCTCAGGGGTCTATCTGTCCGCGGTCTTGACTCTGGCAGTTTAGGGAACGCCACGTCATACTGGGCCTTTAGACCAGACCGAGCTTGGGCCCGGTCTAGCTGGTCCGGGCTCATCATATATAAAAAAATCATAAATGCAAGATGTCATATTTTATGTCAAATATCAAGCCTAGAAGAAAAAAAAAGGTGACAGTGGGAGTGTAGTACGTACCTGATAATTAGCATAAACAATACGGACAATTTTTTGGGACTTAAATAAATTTGATATGCAGTGTGATAAGCTGAAGCAAGAGGAGGCAGAGCTGCGGAGGTGTGCGGATACAAGCATTATGTGCATATCTTGAGGGCCCTATGAAGAGAGAAAATTGTATGTTTGAGACTGAGTACATGGAATGTGGAATATAAGTAAAGAGAGAGAGAGGAGAGGTCCTATCAATTAAAAGGGTCATTGCCCCATAAGTTCCTTTTTTTGAAATCCATGCCCAATAAGTTCCTTTTAAATGAGTGTATCAATTTTTGGTCATTTTGGACGAAAATACCCCCCCCCCCAAGAACATTCCAGCCAAAACACACGCGCGCTGACGTCATCATGACATCGTCAGAATGTTGTATTATATTTTCAAAAATGTTGTATTTTTAGAATGTTGTATGATGATGCAGGAAATCGTTCGGGCTCAGCTATCGAAGTCCAGCAGAGCAATGGGCTGACTTGAGACCTGCACACCACCAGAAAGTAACCGTGAACTGTGCCGGGGATTGTCCGGCAAGGTCCTCTGGCGTGAGAATCAGTATGGGCTAGAGAAGGTGATAAGGAAATAGTGGGTGTGTGTATATGTGAATAGCAAAAAATGCATTACCTTAGCCCAAGACATTGTTCATGTATTTATAGTGGATGAGGGGAACTAGGGCTTCCATCTGGACCATTGGATTTGATTATTGCCAACCCTTGGATTGGTTTTGTCCTCATGTGTCCACGTGGAGTCCTGTGATTGCTTAGTACGAGCAAGGACACTGGTGTACCTGTCACGGATAATGGTTTGCCTTATAATGGATAGTTTCACCTGCATAATGCGGCGCCACTACTAGTCCGGTGGGGACATATGCAGAGTGGTCCAGCGGCAGGTTTGACTTTATCCGAAGGTGGCTTGTTGAACAAGCTATGTAAAACGATGACCTGGAGTTGTATGTCCAGGAGGGTCGTCACTTGACAGATGGATCAACGAGCGAGTGTCCGGATGAGATACCTTGTCTTTGGATGGGCTTGGTCGCTCAATGGCGACGACGGCCATCCATTGTTCGACGGGCAACGATTCAGCTCTTGTGTCTGTCCTTCGGGATTGTTCCCTTGGTGGGCTTATAGAGCCCACTTTGCAAGGGAATGGTTTGGGCTCGGCCCATCACAAATTATTCCGTTCAGTGGCCCCCAACTCTTGGGTCGTCTCGACGGGCCGGAAGTTTGTGTTTTTTAGGGTTATGAAACCCTAGCTTGTTGAACGGTCGTCAGTTTGAAATTTGAAAATGGAGAGGCGATGTGACCATCGATGACGTGGGTGGCTAGGATTTGTCTGCGCCGGCTTTTATTCCTCATTAAATGACACGCGTCCCCTGAAAGGACATTCCCCTTGGAAACTTCATTTCGCATTTAATGCTCCTTATAATTGTGCCGAGTTTTTGCGTGGGTTTCTAGGCAAAACCTTTCATCTTCTTCAAATATAAATACCTCCCCCTTTCCTCCATTTCAAACTTTACAATCCTGAGATATTCAAGAGCACATAGCAAGGAGAGCAATTCTGGTCACCTAAAACCTAACTCCGGCGATAAAAATGGTACTGGCTTCTCCATCTTTGCGTAAAGTGGTAGCTTGGATTAGAGATTTCTTCGATTTGCCTCCGGAACCTTCATCTTCCCCTTTAACAGGTAATTTCTGCCTCTGTTCTTCAATTTTCTGGGTTTTGGGGGTGTAGAAACTCCATTAATGGCCCCCAGGTCTGTCAGTTTTGAGCGTGGGGCAAGGTTTGGTTTTGGGCCTAACTAGAGGGTGTACAAAAGTGTTAGGGGTCTTTGGAGAGAGATCCCTTTGAGTGAATGCTCTTCCATTTTGGTAAAATTTGATTGTGAAAATGAGGGTTTGAAGCTCCCCACTGGTGATGTTCTTTGTGATTTTGAAGAAGATGACCCAAGGGTTGTTCCCTTTAGGTCCATGAACGACCTTCCAAGACATATCCAATCTCATTACTCCTTGGACCGTCGTGATTCACTTAGGGATTTTGCTTCAGGGGAATCTAGGTCGTCTTTAGGTAGGTCTTCCTCTATTGATGTTAGGACTGATTCCCTTTCTCTTTCTAACTGTTTTGTAGGTATGGATCACGATGGTCGTCCTCGATAACCAACCCAAGAGGTCGTCCCCTCCGGCACACCTGGTCCTAGTACGAGCGCCGACGGTCCTCGTATAGTCAATGCATTCCACACCAATGTACGGGTTGGCCGCAATGAATGAGGCTTCGGAGGCGGAGAGGAAGACCAATGGGCCATAGCCAAAATTAATTCCAGGAGGAAGGACGTTAAGATGCAGATGAGCAATGCTCTACGAGATTCGTATAGAGTCCAAGCCTCCACGTACAAACTTGAGTATCTTCATATCAATGATTTCGAGCCTCGTAGAGAAGCTATTCTATGAAGCAAGAAAAAGGTTGCTTTCTTTTACAAGCAATTCGAGCTGGGTTTGAGGCTACCCTTGGACCTTTTTATCAACGAGTTTCTGGAAGACTCGGCTTGCGTGCCTATGAAGTTGAGTGCCAATGCAGTTAGGACCCTATCCTCCTTCATCATAGTTTGTAGATTTTTAGGTCACGAGCCTTGCAATAAAGTTTTCAGAGCGTATTACAAGACGAAGAGATCCACTGTTAACGGAAAATCAGTGGTAAGTGTGTCGTTGAATAGGAATGTGCAGGGATTATTTTTGGATGTTCAGAACAAGGTCTATGGATGGGAGAACCATATGATCCGAGTTGAGAGCAGAGTTGGATATCAATTTCCTTTCCCAGAGACGACCGTGATGATCCTCGATGAACAAGTATGGTCAGCTTCGTGGGCCGACGAGCTAAAGGGAAAATTAATGCTTTGTTAAAAATTGGATGGGTGTCGTACAAGGATATTGAGGCCTCCCATTGGAGCTATATAAGGACGGGAATGATGTCTAGCCCGTCAATTGGCCCTCCACCCCTTGTTTGAATCAATCTTGACTATCATTACCCCACCTAGATTGTCCATGATGACTTGGTTTGGGAGGAAAACTGCGTCAATTGCCTAGGGGCACATGCTAGCCGTCCCGAAGAGCGTTGTGCCAACTTAGAGATGACGGGGGGTGAATTCTTGATAACTTCGTTCTGTTATATACTAACTTGTCTTTTTGTCTAGTCGAAAACAGCTTTTAACTCTTTCCATTTTCGTCTCTTTTGCAGTTCTCTCGCAGCAGGACATTGATCAGATTGAGACAAACATCATGAACAATACAATCAGAGCTCAAGATCGGAGAGTAGCAAGGAAAAATACGGCCTCGTCCAATGCCATCTTCAATCGTCAAGAGAACATGACGACGAGGAATGAGGCTCTCTCTAGCGAAAGCTTTGGACCCATCCCCCTGATTGAGAAGGAGAATATTGGAGAACCTAATATTGGAGAACCTCATGCTAGAGGTCATCTGGTAGTAATAGACGAGCCTAAGAATGTTGAGAATGTCGATGCTAGTGCTGCCAATGTGGGCACCCAGCCTGTCAACGCGGAAAATGTTGACACCGAAATAGTTGGAAGTTCAGACTCGAATGTGGAGGTGCTTGGCGACGGCAGTCACACCTCAAAGAAAAGGAAAGATCGACGTACGGGCTCTGAGGAGGAAAGAGAGAGAGCCAAAAAAGAATCCTTCGACCCTCTAAGCGCCTCCGACCCTTCAACTCCACGGACCCAAGCTCCAGTCTCGTCTTCAGAGGCTCTGACCAAGGAGATGGCCCTAAGTTTGGCTGCTCAGTATGAAAAGGTTTTCCCAATGGCTGGGATTCCTTATTTGAAGAGGTATGGCCTGCCGCTCGTTCTAGGGGCGTCCATCACCCATCGATCCGTGGATGCTGAGCTCGTCCAAAGGGTGAAGACGGCCAAACTTTCCCCCGAGACCTATCATGCCCGTCTTGGGCTGATACAGACTGAGGTAATTCATCCCATTATTTTTACCAAGTCTTTTCATCTTTCTATACTTGCGCTAACCTTGTCCTTACGGATGTCATCGATGATGGGAGCAATGAGCTCGGACTATAGGGATTGCCTGGATGCGGAACGCCGAGCCCAGGAGCAGCTCATCCAGTCTGTTGGAGCTAAAGAGGTTGCAGAGAAAAAGCTTGCTGATGCTGAAGGGAACGTTGACTCGTTGACCATCACTTATGAGACCCTGATGTAGCAGAAGGACGAGGCTCTTATCCAGATTGGCCACTTGGAGATTGATAATGCTAAGCTCATATCGGATAAGGAGAAAGCAGAAGGGGAAGTGACGACCCTATCCAATGACCTCCATGCCAAGAATGCTCAAAATAAGAAGATGAAGTCTGATCATGAAGCTGCCCTCGACCAAGCAAGGAAAGAGGCCATCCAAGAGTTCAAATAGAGCAGCGAGTGTAATCAGATGATCACTGATAAGGTCTAAGGATTTTTCAAGGTCGGAGCCAAGCATATAACTAGACGAGCTCTCGTGGATCCTGAGACCAAGGACTTGATTTCAGTTGAGAAGTTCACTGATTTATTTACCGAGGACGCGTATGATATGGATGCTCGTTCAGTCCACCACCTCGTCCCCTATGATTACAATGATCTATCCCTCATCAAGGGTGATAATGAGAATGATGGGAAGGAGGTGTGGCCTGTCCCGGCTGTTGATCCCAAAAACTTTGATGCTTATTTGGACTATTTCACTGAAAAAAGGTCCCAATCCCAATGAGCTACCATCAACCGATGATGGTCAACAGTAGTGACTTTTATTTGAGATGTGTTTTAAAAGTAAACAATATTTGTTCGTCCAAAGAATGTTTCATTTGATGTTGTAATCTCACCCTGGCCCGATTTGTGGGGGGGGGGTGTTCAAACAATGTTTGTCTGTTTGTAAATTGACTTATCCCTCCTTGTTTAGAGGAGGTCGTACAATGCTTTGTTATTCCATGCCTTATGTTTTCTTTTTGTTAATCTGTATGTTAACATAGATAGCATGTGATAACTTGGTAAATGTAAAAGTGTGAAGGACAAGTGTGTATGGTCGTCGTTAATGATGACCAGAACATAAGCCGTCGCTTGTAAGATCGTCCATTGATTGTAAAGGTCGAAGTCTGGCTTCAACCGATCTTTATACTTGATCAAAGTGCTTGTAAAGGTCGAAGTCTGGCTTCAATCGATCTTTATACTTGATCAAAGTGCTAGAATTTGAAGAGATCAACATAACAACGAGCTTCCATTGATAATTTCTGATCAACAACGAGCTTCTGGGATTCATAACCATCCCTTACAAACTTCATACTAGAATATAAACATCCCTTACAAACTTCCTACTAGGAAAAAGGTGATAAAGAACCACAAAGGATAGGTGCCCTTAGGGCGCTGATGATGATAGACGAGCTTAAAAATAATACTTGATGAGGTCAGGTACTTCATCTTCATTTAGCTTATCCAGCTCTGCCCCCGAGTCCTGGTTGACCAAAATCTGCGTAGCTGTGGTTTGGTCATCCAGGACTAATTCGTCCACATAATTATGAGCCTCGTCTTTGCATTTGATCGTCGAGACATTGGAACAGGAGGTGGTGGTTTGCTTTATTGACTTTTAAAACTTTACAATTTGCTCAGGGTCGTCGATTTTAATGGTCCTTTTGCTCTTCAACACATGCTCAAGGAATTCTGGGGCCGTCCCCAATACACATCCTATCCCCGAGCGTGTTGGAATTTGATTCTCTGGTGAGGTACTGAAGCAACGATCCCAAGAGCAGCCTGTCCAGGTTGGCCAAGTATGGCATGGTAATCACTCATAACGTCCATCACAACGAAAGTTATAGTTTGAATCGTTCTTAACGGAAGGTCCCCAATATCGATGGGCAAGTCAATTTGTCCTTTAGCGTCAACTCTGTGATTGGTGAATCCCTCAAGACGGCCTAAGTAGGGACTTAGCCGACTGTCAGGTAGACCCATTTTTCGATAGACGCCGTAGAACAAAATGTCTTTTGCCGCCCCTGTATCAATGAGGATCCTCTTTGATTCGCATTTATCAATGAAGCCTGGGACGATCAAAGTTTGTTGACGAGCAATTGCATTTGTTGACAATTCATATGGGTAGAAACTGATTATATCATTTGGAACATTGGTTTTTGGAGGGACATGGGGGGCCTTCTTCAGATGGTATATGGTGCTTTTGATTTGGTTTTTGCTTGATTCTTCCGAGATAACTAAGACCATTCTCGGATGCCTTTCAGGTGGATCGTCGTTAGCGGCTCGGTTATTGGCTGCTGGATGATCCCTCTTTATGTACTGGTCGAGGTGACCATCGTCGATCCATCGTTGTATGATATTTTTCAAGCTAAAACATTCCTCTGTATCATGGCCCCTATCCCGGTGATACTCACAGTACTTGCTCATATTTTTATTCCCCTTCATGTTGGGGTTCATCTTTGGTGCTGGTCCAAAATCAACGTTGCTCAAAATTTCTGCACGGGATACTGTTAACGGAGTGTATGACTCAGGTACCTTCTCAGCTTTTTCCGACTTGTTCTTTCCCTTGTCTCCGGTCTTGTCTTTCTTAGATTTCGCCGCCTCGTCATTGACGACAGCCTTCCCATCACGTTGCAACTTCCTCTCTTCAGCTTTGGCCACTGCATAGGCCTTGGCGTAGAGGTCCGTTCTTGACTTGGCCAGGTGGACTTGAAGCTCGTATTCCAAGATTGAAGATACGATCCCATGCCTGAAATAGTTGATAATTTCACGATCCGTCAAATCCTCGTCAATCTGGTCGACCAATTTCTTGAATCTTTTGAAATAATTCATTGAGCTCTCATTCGCTCCTTGGGTGATATTGCTTAGGTCGTTCACTATCTTGCGACGATCTCCAGCAGTCGCAAACCTGCCCAAAAATTTCTTATGCATGTGTTTCCATGAATCAATGCTTCCCTTTGGAAGGCTTCTAAACCATCTCAGAGCTGCTTCAGTCAAAGTGCTAGTGAGAGCTTTACACATCACATCGTCTTGTCTTGAATACCTAGACACCAGTATCATCTGAGCCTCAAGGTACTGCATATGGTCTAAGGCACATGTTGAGCCTTCATATTGCTTCAAGTCAGGTAGTTTGAATCCTGGCTCTGGTGGTCCCAATTCAAGCATCCAAGGTGCCAAAGGTTTCAATGTGCCAACATCATCCTTCGAGTCATCACTATTAGCGTTATTTTTTCTTGCCGTCAACTCCTCAACCTTACGCTTGAGCCTGAGCACCTCCCGCATGTCAATATCTCCTACTCGGTCGGTGGAAGAAACCCTATCTCGAAGAGGTCCCCGGGTGACAGTGTTCGATCGTTGCCTTTCTGTGATTGCAGGTCATCGGGAAACCGTCCTCTCTCTTCTGTTACCTCTGGGAGGGGATGGTCTGTAAGACCTGGATTGTTCCCGTTCGCAAGGATGAGAGGGAGTACGGGTCCTTTCCCTATAACTCGAGGCTCGTTCATTATGCATTTAGGGGGTCATTTGATGACCTCGATTAACTTGGCTCGGGTTTTGCTCAAGATTGTCATTTGCAGGAGGAGACCTCCGAAGTTCTCTGTCCGCTTCGTCTCGTCGTTGCTGAGACGAGTGTCCTTCACTGCGGCGACGGTTCAGGTGCTCTTTGAGGTCTTGCGGCGGCACTTGACGATCGTTCTCGGCGGAAACTTCTTCACGACGACCATCAGCCCTTCTCTCGTTCCTTCGCCGTTCGGATGTGACCGTATTATGGGACGCCTGAGTAGGTCGGTCCTCGGCCATTCAGATCAATTCATTTTAGATCTGCAGGAGTTCGTGAAGGGTGTTTGCCCTTTCGACGAGAAAAGCGGTTCTGTCGAGAAGTGGGTTGGATGGGCCTCCCACATTTCGTACAGTAGCTCCTTCAGTTCTCCTTCCGGCTGGGGGTCATCTCTGCCGCTGATCTTGAGCAGGCCTTTTCTCTCTTCTTCTTGCATCTGGAAGTCCAGTGTCATCCAAAACACTATGTGACCTGGTAACCCTCAGATTAGGGTTCCTAGGTTGAGGTGATGGAGGCATGGGGTTTTCTTGGTGGCCTTGCTCAGGCGTAGGTGGCCGGCCATCATTTTTCGTTGATATGCTTGCTGTGTGTCCGTCTGACACCATCTCCAGGTTTTTTCCGGCTGTTCTCTAGGCTTGGTTGAAGTCTCCAACGAACGATTCCCGGCAATGGAACCACTCTGATGACGCAGGAAATCGTTCGGGCTCAGCTATCGAAGTCCAGCAGAGTAATGGGCTTACTTGAGACCTGCACACCACCAGAAAGTAACCGTGAACTGCGCCGGGGCTTGTCAGACAAGGCCCTCCGGCGTGAGAATCAGTATGGGCTGGAGAAGGTGATAAGGAAATAGTGGGTGTGTGTATATTTGAATAGTAAAAAATGCATTACCTTAGCCCAAGACACTGTTCATGTATTTATAGTGGATGAGGGGAACTAGGGCTTCCATCTGGACCATTGGATTTGATTATTGCCAACCATTGAATTGGTTTTGTCCCCTTGTGTCCATGTGGCGTCCTGTGATTGCTTCGTATGAGCAAGGACACTGTTGTACCTGTCACGGATAATGGATTGCCTTATAATGGAAAGTGTCACCTGCACAATGCGGTGCCACTACTAGTCCGGTGGGGACATGTGCAGAGTGGTCCAGCGACAGGTTTGACTTTATCTGAAGGTGGCTTGTTGAACAAGCTATGTAAAACGGCAACCTGGAGCTGTATGTCCAGGAGGGTCGTCACTTGACGGATGGATCGACGAGCGAGTGTCCGGATGAGATACCTCGTCTTTGGATGGGCTTGGTCGCTCAATGGCGACGACGGCCATCCATTGTTCGACGGACTACGATCCAGCTCTTGTGTCTGTCCTCCATTCTTGGTCCATTGGTGGGCTCCATTGTTCGACGGACTACGATCCAGCTCTTGTGTCTGTCCTCCGTTCTTGGTCCATTGGTGGGCTTGTAGAGCCCACTTTGCAAGGGAATGGTTTGGGCTCAGCCCATAACAAATTATTCCGTTCATTGTATTATATTTTCAGAATGTTGTACTCCCCCCGTCTCAGACCAAGGGTCCTATGGGAGTATTTCATGATTTTTAAGAAATTTTTTAAAAAATGAATAAAAATTTGAAAGTGGGTAGAAGATTAAAGGAGAGAGAATGTAAAAGTTAAAAATATTTAATAGGAGAGAGAATGGGTGGGAGAAATAGTAAGTTAATGAATGATTTTTTTGTAGGAAATGAGTGGGAGGAATAGTAAGTTAATGATTGGTTTTTTTGTAAATATGTTAAAATTATAAGGGTATAATGAATGGATTTTTTATAAATATATAAATATTATGAGGGTATAAATGTCCGAAACACTGTTCACATATTTCCATTTATGGAATGAGACTCTTGGTCTGGGACGAACCAAAAGGAAAAGTAGGACTCTTGGTCTGGGACGGAGGGAGTATTATATTTTCCACCCCATGAGGGTAAAATGGGCAGTTCATAATTAAAAAGAACTTCCTGATCATTTATATATTACGAGAAATTTAGTGAAAAATGATTTGTTCTATAAAAAAAAGGAACTTTTGTGGGCAAATACTCTAATTAAAAAGGAAAGAAGAAATGACTATCATTTAAATTTAAAGAGTGAGTCAATTTTTCTTCCGGCTATTTAAAGTTGTGTGGCCAGGAGCTCAAGACTAGTATAAGAACTAAAAAGGAAAATCAAGCAAAAGATTGTGTCAGCCTCACAATTTTAAAGTGAAATGGAGATGATCTGAATAGTGGAGATTTTCATTGGAAGTTGGGATGGGATAAAATACCTCTTAGTATTTATTACTTCCTCAGTCTCATTTTAAAGTCAAAATTTTGCAAAAATTTAGTGTTTTCGTAACATAAGAATAATACTAGTTTTAAAGTATTAAATCTAACTAATAAGAGTAATGAATTGTTCTGAAAATTAGTTTTTTATAATATTTTGAAAAAATAACTAATTTTTCACAAGAGTTACTCCATTTTAAATGTCTTATTTGTTATTTTGGTCCATTCCAATTTAAATTATTACTTCCTCAGTCTCATTTTAAATGTCTTATTTGTTATTTTGGTCCATTCCAATTTAAATGTTTCATTTCAAATGTGGCAAAAATTGTTTATTATTTCCTCTCACTCATTTTCTTTTCTACTTACTTTTATATTCACAATACCAATCAACTTTGTAACGACCCGAATTTTCATAATTACTATTTACTAGCAATACACCCGTGCGATGCACGAAAATAGCATAATTTACCTTAAACCAAAATTAGTACAACAATATATATAATCAAATACCAATTAAAATTAAAAAATATAATATAAAATAGTGATATTTAACGTAAATATAGGAAAGTAAATAACAAAGAAAACAACAGCAAATACGATTATGTAAACAATTTTCCTCATCAAAATTAGTACAACAATATATCTAATTAAATACCGATTAAAGTTAAATAATGTAATATGAGATAGTGATATTTAAAGTAAATAGATGAGAAATATCACGGAGAACAACAAAGAGTACGATTATGTAAACAATTTTTCTTAACCAAATAACATCTTGAATCGAAAATACTTAAAAGACATTAAATATATATATATATTAAACCAATCCGTATTAGTTTAGAATTAATAAAAGAAAAAAGATACCCAATTTTTTTAGATAACCCAAAACCCCAATTTTCCCATTCCCAGTAAACACCAAAAAAAATTTCGTAAATTAAAAGTTTTAATTTCTTTGTAACATATTCAAAATATTACAACTTTATCCCTATGTAGAAAAGTAAATTATGGCTAAATATAATAATGACTTAAATAATTAAATAAATAAAGTTTTCTTTTAAATGATTGCACCTCTATATATGGAGAGATGTTAATAAAAAGAATGTGAAAATATTAAATTGTTAACTTCACATCTCTCCCCCTCCCATACCCCACCCCCATCCACTTATCACAAATTCATCTATCTCCCTAAAATTTGCAAATGCGTCTCTCATCTCACATATATTACTGAAAAATTATATCCACTTTTTGTTAATAATTTTTTTTATCAAACGACAAATCAACTGCATTTACAATAATATAATAGACGACACTACACAAACGTCGAAAGCTCAACTCAAACATAAATATTAGTTCTATCTTTTAACTTATAGCAAAGATTATTACAATCAATTAAAGGAAAAAAGTCACATAATAGACTTTATCTTCTTAATATATGTACAGAGTAATCTCATGGCTTCCAACCTGGAGGTCATGGGTTCGATCCCCCCCAGAAGTTAGAGGGAAGGCTTTCTCTCCCTAGGATTTATCTTCTAGGCGCTTCTGTGCGTGCATGTGTGCGTGTGTGTGAGAGTAGTGGAAAAAAAAAAGTAATCTCATTTCGCCCCTAAAATATTTTATATCTCTTTCCCACTTAATCAATTATACAAACATAATTATCTTAATCATTTGAAAAGACAAATATATTACGTATAAATCTAATAGTGACTTAAATAAATAAATAAATAAGTAAATATTTTTTATTTCGAATTATTGAAACTCTATATATGTAGAGATATTTAATTTCAACTCTATATATATACTCCCTCCGTCCCGCCCGAAAGGGCAATTTTTGTCAACAGCAGTTAACTTTGAACCAAATATTAATGCAAATCTAATCATCTTATTGAAATTCTAAAAATTGTTATTCTTAAACCATTTAATGATTTATCAATAACAATTTTTAGAATTTCAATATAATAATTAGATTTACATTAGTGTTTGGGTCAAAGTTAACTGCTGTTGACCAAAAGTGCCCTTTCGGACGGGACGGAGGGAGTATGTCACAATTCAGAAAAACATCATTCCATCAATGTAACAACCAAATAATTAATTTTGTAAACAAAGTTTATTACAAACAATTAAAGGAAAAAAACATCACCTAATAAACTTTATCTTCATAATATTTGTACAGAGTAATCTCATTTCATCCCTAAAATATTTCATATCTCTTCCCCATTTAATCAATTATACATACATAATTATCTTAATCATTTGAAAAAAAAATATATTACGTATAAATCTAATAGTGACTTAAATAAATAAATAAGTATATGTTTTTTTATTTCGAATGATTGAAACTCTATATATGTAGAGATATTTAATTTCAACTATATATATATATATATATATATATATATATATATATATATATATATATATATATATATATATATATATATATATATATGTGTGTGTGTGTGTGTGTGTGTGTGTGTGTGTGTGTGTATGTGTGTGTGGGTGTGTCACAATTCATAAAAACATCATTTCATCAATGTAACAACCAAATAATTAATTTTGTAAACAAAAAAATAAATATTATTTATTAGTATACGAACAATAGTAATAATAAATAAATATCATATTTGTTTACATTAACTCATCATGAACATAATTATAATATTCATTTCCAATTTAACTTATTTAATTATGAGAAGAAAAATCAAAATCTTAAAAAAAACTAACAATTGTGTTAAATGAAAATTTTCCCCCAAACTATCAAATCCCTCATCAGACTACCCACAATGGTGACTATCCGTTGTGGGTCAGGGTCATAGGTTAGGGAAAAAAATGAGGAGAAAGTCACCAAAACAAACAACCTAGGGCGGCCAGCAAATCGAAAAAAGCCAAGGTTGGGTCACCAAATTTTCCATATTTTGTACACATGTCACCCTTTCATTGGATGGCATGTGTTTTTATAAATATATTTTTAAAATTAGTATATTTTATACAATTATATAAAATAAAAAAAATAAAAAATATATCAAAATTCATAATATTTTTTTATAATTGTATGGGTAATTATTTTTAATAATTGTACGGGTAATTTTAGAAATATTATTACTAATACATTATTAAAAAAAAATAAAATGATAAGTATTTTAGGTAAGTTGGAGTAAAGAAAAATAAATATTTTATTAAAATGTTGGGTTGGGTTAGGGTCACTGATGGGAGTGTATATTTATAAGGTTGAGAGTGTATATGGAAGTGAGAGAAATTAATATTTTATTTGAGGTTGGGTTGGGATCACTGATGAGGATAGTCTCAAAAACAACCCACTTCTTCCTCTCCCTCTTTCAAAATATCTTTCATACTATCTTTTTTTTAGAATATTGAAATGCACTTCAAAGAAGAGGATTTCTTTTTTGTGTTCAAATTGAATGAAAGTGGTTTCTATTTTTGGAGGAAATTTTTTTTATGATTTTTGGTGAAAAAAGTTTAAAAAAAATATATAAAATATTTGATTTATATTCAAAAAAGAGAATTTTTTTAAAATAAACATCATATTTATTTACATTAACTCATCATGAACAAAATTATAATATTCTTTTTCAATTTAACTTATTTAATTTTGAGAAGAAAAATCAAGATTCAAAAATAACTAACAATGTGTTAAATGAATTTTTTTTTCCCAAACACTACACTCCCTCATCAAACCCAACTCACTTCTTCCTCTCCCTCTTCCAAACTACCTATTTATACTACATTTATTTTTTAGAATATTGACATGCACTTCAAAGAAGATGATTTTTTTTGTCCGAATCAAATGAAAGTAGTATCTATTTTTGGAGGAAATTTTTTAATGATTTTAGGTGAAAAGAAATAAAAAAAATATTTATTATAAAATATTTGATTTATATTCAAAAAGATGATTTTTTTCTATGTACGAATCAAATGAAATTAGTCTCTATTTGTAGAGGAAAAAAATTATGAATTTTGGTGTAAATTTTTTTTAATTAATTTATTATAAAATAATTGTGGTCGAAGAATTTGGGAAAAAAATTCATAAATTAAGGCATCCAATCAAAAGCACTTGATGTTGATTTCAATGTCTAATATCTACATTTATGTCACGAACGTAAATGACTAAAATACCCTTGACATATTTCCAAATATAACCACTTGATGTTGACGTCCTTGAGCGTCAAATTTCCATTTTTGCTACTTTCTTGCTTTTAATATTGTATAGATTCCATAACTTAATCAAATGCAAGTGGGTCAAACCCAATTAAAATGAATATCCCAAAATAAAATACTTAAATTTTCCTGCATCACTTTCTCTCTTCAACCTCTCTTTCATATTCACAACACTTAAATTATTTTCACCATTTCTTAAAAAACGTGAAATTAGGGATAGGACATTTGAAATGGTCAGAGGGAGTATTACACTATGATTATTGCGGGACACGGTGTGGTATTCTTTTATACTCCTTCGACTCATGTAATATTTCCCTTTTGAATTTTGCACGGGAATTAAGAAAATATATAAGCGGTGTAAGTCTTGTTGGTATGAAAAGTGAGGTAAGAGAAAGAAGATGAAAACTGATTGTGATTATAAAAGTAAGTAAGAGAGAAAATGAGTGAGTGCGAAAAACAATAAAGATCATCTATCATTTTAGAAAGGTAATGCAACGGAATACAATCTTTCAAGAAAACAACAATGAAATTCCTTGTATAAGATAACAAATATTCTCCCGAATAGAATATTTGACATAACACAATTCAGGAATTAGGGTTTCAATAAGCCAAGAACGCTAAAAAGGAAATTAACCCATCATCAAGATGAAAAAGAAATCTTAATTTTATTAATCAAAAAGTCTAAATATTATAAAATCCTAGCATAACTATATACTACTACTACTACAAAATACTCCCTCTGCTCCACAATAATGTGGATAAAATTAGGTGGCACAAAAATTAAGGAAAAAATGAATAATGCAGTGTGTTGTGATGACGCCAAGCTTTTCAGGGTCAGAGCGGTTCAAGGATATCTGGCAGGATATTTTTAGTGGTTTGATGCACCTAGAACACAACACAAATGAAGCACCGTTAAGGTCAAAGTTGGATGTTAATCCAACTCATGCCCTCGGGTGTGAGAGTAAGAATACAGAGTAATTAAGGCTTGGAATACCTTGAGTGTGTGTAAGTGTTTAGGGTTTGAGAATAATATGGCTTACTCAATATATTTGGAACTTACCTTGCCCAAGGGGACAAGGGTCTTCTATTTATAGGCAATGGAGAGGTGCTTGTTGATGTAAGCAATGAGATCAGCCCTAGAGGGCACTTTGGTATTTGACCACCTACACGTGTCCATAGCTAATTGGCCCTGTCAGGGAGGGAACATTGACTGTAGAGGGGGCATGGCTGAAAGGGACAGGAGCCGTGTATATGGCTTGGCGCATTAAATGAAATAGTAGGCGCCTGACTGAGCCGCATTAAATGCGTGATGGGGGAGCCGACAACTTGCATGTCAGAGCCAGTGAGCTAACTTGCTCAGTAAGGTTTTGATATTAATCGGGAGGCAGGTGAGATAACCGAGAGGCAGGTATGAGCCCGCGATCAACATCTTGGGCGCGGTCAAATGTATTTGACGCAGGCACGGATGGAGCGGTCATACCTCCTGCGGGCACCAATCCTGCGATCAGGATTCCTCCGGTCTTTGAGAAGGATGATGCGGGGAGGGACGCGGTCTTGACCTCAAGGGCCTATCTATCCGCGGTCTTCCCCTCAGCGGTCTAGGAAATGCCACATCACCGATTCCTTAGACCAGACCGAGCGTGGGCCCGGTCCAGCATGTACGGGCTCATCAATGGCCCCTGGCTCCAAGTGTGATTATTTATGGTCTGAGCGAGGAGCTACTAGTTAAGCTCGGTTGGATCAGACCGCTACTTTGGTGAGCACCAGTGTTGGCATTTTTCGCTGGTTGTTGCTTTGCCTCCTGTGCTTATAGGCACATTCGGGAGGCACGGATGGGAGACACGTGGCCCCTTGCATGCTCTGCCTCCCGGTTCGCAAGTGGGCCCCTAGGTATATGAAAAGACAGCGCGTGGCAGGTATGGAGGGTACGTGTCAGTCATCCAAGGGGTGTCATAAATGCAAAATGGGGAATTTTTTGAATTTTTAAACGTTTAGAGACGGTTCGTGGTTCGAGGAGCGGTTTGTGGGCTAATTAATACGGGTCAAACGGGTTAACCCGTATAGGTAGGCCTTATAAATACCAAACCCTTCTACCTCAAACCCTTTTTATCGTCATCAAACCTTCAAAGTACTAGAGAGAGAAATTTGCTGTGAATCTGAGTTTCCTTGCTTCGAATCCCATCCCCGAGTTTTACTTTCGTAAGTGAGTTTTTTGGTGTTTCTTCTTCATCTCCTTCTATTTCTTTCTCTGGGCTTTAATGACAACCCGTGAGTTTGGCCCCCGTCGTCCCAAAGAACTAGGGGATGGAACTACCCCGGATACCTTTGCCGTTTGTAAATGGACTGGGGTAATTTCTAGGAAGGTAGCCCTGGGGTGGCTATGGCTGTCCCTGCCTTGCTTTTTATACTTTTGCGAGAAATCCCAATGGGGGCCGTTTGTCCCACCCCGGTTGTGGGAGGCCAAGATAAAAACATGTTGAACCGTGATGTATTGGTGTTTGGGGATACGAGTAGGTTAAGAAATTTTGTTATGGGGGTTTTGTGCAGGTTTCCCCGCGAGAGAGATTCGGCTCTGAACGCCGTTGAACTAGTGAGGAGAGCGATTCGTGTCCCCGACGAGATAATTGACTGGGAGAAGTGTAAACTGATGGACCTTAATCAAATTAATGAGAACCGGGCACAAGAACCCGCGATCTGAACAATCCCTTGGACGCTCTGCCCCTAAGGACAATTTTCCCTGATGTTGTGCCCGCGGCCCCTGGTGCGGAGACAATTGAACTAAGTAGCAGTGAGGAGCTTGAGCCTCTTAATTTTGAGATGACCGAAGGTGAGGAGAATGAACCCGAGGTGGCCCACTCCAGGGGTTCCTCCACTGGTCTCTTTGGCTCCGGGAGCTCGGAGACCGAGGAGGATGACCGCGAGCAGGGAGATCGAATGGCCCCGGGCACCGCCCAGAGGGCAACAGAAATTGTTGATGCCTTTGAGGAGGATTCCGGGGAGGTGGCCCCTGCCCGAAGTAGGGGCAAGCGACCAGCTGTTGAGGCAAATCCTGGCCGCGGCCGCAAGAGAAAAGCCAAGGAAGTGGCTACCATTGACTGGGAGGAGGAGATATATGAGACTTATAATGTTTACCCCAAGCAATTTAGTGTTCGCACCCTTGGCCATGTACAGATAAAGGGGAAGGACAAGCTGCGACCAGAAACAGTAGCAGATGTCCGCGAGGACAATAGGGCCTGCGTTTTCTATGGGGCCCAATTTGAAAATGGCCTAAGACTTCCCTTAGACCCCTTCTTCTACTTCTTCCTGGAGTTCAATAACTGCTTGCCAATGCACCTGACTCCCAATGCCATCAGGGCCCTTATCTCCTTCATAACAGTTTGCAGGGTTTTGGGCTACAAACCCACCCTTTCTGGGCTTTATGCCTATTACCAGAACCAAATCAGCAATGGTAACCAGAGTCTGAAGGCTAGGAATTACTCTGTCAGGACCTTCTCTCCTCCCTCCAACAAATTTGATCAATGGAATCAGAAGGATATATTGGTCATAGAGTCTAGGTTCGGCTGGCCCTTCCCCAAACCTTCAAATCCTGTTCCGATGAGGGTGACTGTCAAGAACTACCCTGACCCCTCTCACTCCGAGGCTCTGCGAGTTGCCCTAGAGTCCTATCTGGCCCCGTTCATAGCCGATGATGTGGAGCTCGTGTATGACGTGGGTGCCATTGTTGAGTTTGAGCCCCTGCTCGTCTACTCAGGGGTGGCTCCTTGAAGGGAGGGCGCCCCATATGCCCCTAGAGTAGAGATAAAGGCCCAACCTCGTGACCCTGATTGGAGGGTGCACGAGCATTATCAGTTTGAGGCCGACTATAAGACTGCATGCTGGGCGCTGAATGCGAGCCTCCATAACTAATTGGTCTCTGACTCCTTATGAATTTGTTGCAAATTTCTCTTGCCTTTAATTTTTTCAAACTGTCTTTAACCCTTTCTCTTTTCTTTCAGATTAGACCCAGAAGAATACAATTTCTGATGGCCCCTCTAAGCGCCAGGGAGATGAAGGCCAAAAATGCGAAGGCCCAAAAAGAAGCTGCCGCGAAGAGGCAAGCTGCTATGGCTGGGGCGGCGGGCAAGGATGCCTCTCTGCCCGCGATGAGTAGGAAGACCGGCGAAATTCTGATCGGTCCCAAAGTTATCCCTACCACCGGGGAACTGCCTCCACCCCCAAGGGGTCCTCCTCCTGCCCATGCCGTCCGTGCCTCTACCTCTCCTGGCCGCACAATTTCCTCCGGGCATAATCAAGAGCCCAGGAAGAGGAACGAGAGAGATGGGGACTTGGGGCATATATAGAGGCTCCAAGCTTCAGAAAATTGGGGACATACCCCTTCGGGCTACCACTGCCCCTGCTGCGATCTCCTCCACCGCTCCCCCCGTAGGGGGCACAGTCTGTTCAGTCTCTGAATGAACGCTTGCCGAAAAAATGAGAGTCGCCATGCCGTTTTAAGAGGAAACATTGAAAACCTTTTAGAAAGAGAAAATGGGTTCGAGGGTCAGGTTACGTGTCGGGAAGAACCGAGAGGTCACCCAACACGCCTCGTTCGTAGACGAGTCTTTCTATTCTTCAACATCAAAATCATTCAAATGTGTGTGCGAAGTGTGTATGACAATATATGTACAAAAATGCATATTAATGCTTTATTGATAAACTGCGAGGAATACAACTTGTGAGCCACTTATTTTGGGGGGCCACGTCCCGATTACAACGAGGCAAACGACTTACAACTGAAAAGGGACCTGCTGCATTAGGCTAAGTATGTCGCCCGACACATGACCACGAATGGCCAGTTGTGTCGCGGGACATACTATGCCATATGCAGAGGTTTACAACTGAGTTAAATACAGAAACAAACCCATATCAACAACGAGGTTAACAACTGGACTAATTATAGAAACAAGCAATCATCAACAACAAGGTTAACAACCAAACTAATTATAGGAACAAGCCAACATCAACAAGGTTAACAACTGATGAAATTTAATGGCAACAACGAGATTTCAAGAGATGGAAAATTGTAACGAGACAATATCATCCTCTAGATATGAATAAACACACTAGAGATGATGAATATGATTGATTCACTCTCTATGCGGTGTTTAGACAAACCAATATCAAACCAATGCTTATGCACACAGATTACAACATGCTGAGAACAACAATGAGATTATGTCAACAAATACTCGAGGTTCAGATTCCCAAACAATATCGAACAAGCTCTCATCAAAGTACGCCAATAATATTTGTTAGACGAAATAACATCAAACAAATACTCAAGCAGCATAACCAGAACCAATATCCCATAATGCTCAAATACGAGATTGTAACAATACTACATAATCGGAAGCAAATTGACATTGGAATGATATCGAATACAACGGCAAAACCCATAAACAACTGAGAACAATATCAAACACGGTAATACCCGTGAACAACTAGGAAGCGAGAGAAGAGGAATTAGGACGTACCCTCATAGTGTCCACGATCCTTATACCAAGTTAGGTATAAGGAGCTTCGATTCAGCTTCGAGACGATGAGAGTTCGAGCTCAGAAACAAACGGCTGTACAGCTTCAAGGCCGGAACAAGCTTGGCGACATGTAACGCTTATGGGCTCTGAACAGGGCCGGAGTTAGCAGGTTGTGATCGGAATTGTTGGTGGTTTGGGTCACCGATGGTTGGGTCTTGAGAGACAGAGCACGGCGAGGCGATTGAGGGGAACAGGAGACCGCCGGCGATTGGGTTTGGAAGGGGAGCGAGGCGAACGGAGATGAAAGGGATTGGGTTGTGAAATTGGGTAATTGAACTGAGAAGAAGGCGATTGTTGTTGAGGTTTGGGAGATAGAGAGAAAGGTGAGGAGGATTAATGGTGTTGCCAGATTTAGTAAGGTGAGGATGACGGTTAACTGGTTTCTGGTAGGGAGATTAAAGGGAATTAGATCGGTGATGGGCAGTTTGAGAGGGAGGATTTGTGAGGAAGGGTTGTAGTGATGAAGAAGACGATTTCGGCGAGGGAAATGGGTGAGTACCTCTGGTTTACGGCTTGAGAGAGAAAGTAGTGAGAGAATGAGCTCTGCGTTTGTGAGAGAGAGAGAATACAGTGTGTGAAGGCCCCCTTGCAAAATGAATATAATCCTTTATTTAACGTAATTTGGATGTGATTCATTGTGTCGCACGACCCAAAAAAGATAACCACCTTCCTTCTAGAAGCACTGCTAGGTGGCGAAATCTGGACCCTTCCTTGAGTAATTCCTTAAAGATCCAACCTGCATAATTCTTTCTAGGTCCTTTCTCAGTGAAAAACTTATAAAAGTTCCCGAAAATCTCGGAATGAACCGGAAATATACCAAAACGCTCCCTAGCGCACTTTTAATGGTTAAAAGGCACATTTGTTGGGTCGCGAGTTGGATTGGGGTACTCACAGAGCCCCTCGACAATGTCACTTATGGAAAAAGTGAGGTTGTCGATAAGAAGGATCCCAAGCCTAACGAGCGGCTAATGATATGATTGACGAGATTGGATGGCTGGACCTTTGGAGAAAGGATTCCTACGTATCCCTAAAAGGGAATCAAGCCAAATCGTAGTTCGAAATATAGGAACGAGCCTGAGGAGGTATAGGAACAAGCGTAATGAGGTATAGGAACAAGCCAAAAGAGGTATAGGAACAAGCCTTAAGAGACATAGGAACAAGCCTTAAGAGGTATAGGAACAAGCTTTAAGAGACATAGGAACAAGCCTTAAGATGTATAGGAACAAGCTTTAAGAGACATAGGAACAAGCCTTAAGAGGTATAGGAACAAGCCTTAAAAATATAGGAACAAGCCTAAAAAGGTATAAGAACAAGCCTAAAGAGACATAGGAACAAGCCTAAAAAGGTATAGGAACAAGCCTAAAGACACATAGGAACAAGCCTTACGAGGTATATAGGAACAAGCCTAAAAAATATAGGAACAAGCCTAAAGGGTATAGGAACAAGCCTAAAGAGGATCGAGATTAACTCAAAATTACCGCAAGATGAACTCCAAGACTTGAAATGACTTTTACGAGAAAGAAAACATAAGACAAGATGATTTGCAGTTGAAATGAGATATAGTGCTGTGTTTACCTGCAAGGGTTGTGCACACGAAGATCACTTGAAGTGATTGGTTGGCTTTGGAAGCACTTTCTGGGAAGAACACGAACTTTGCTGTTAACAATTTACCGTTGCAAGACGGACCCTTGATCTTTGATTTACCGTTGCATGCCGGACCCTGCTGATGATTTGACGTTGCAAGAAGGGCATTGTTGACAATTTACCGTTGCAAGATGGACTTTGATTATGATTTTCCATTGCAAAACAGATATTGCTGATGATTTTCCATTGCAAGACGGACTTTGATTATGGCTTCCCATTGCAAGACAGACCTTTGATGAACATTTGCCATTGCAAGATGGACCTTTGACGATGATTTGACGTTGCAAGACGGGTATTGCTGAAAATTTTCCATTTCAAGACGGGATTTTGATGATGATTTTCCAACGAGACTGATGAGCTTGACGAGCATTGCTTGGAGACTGAGGCACTCTTTTAGACGATGCTGATGAATCAGAAGATGACGAGACCGATGAAGATGATAAAGGCAGAATATGCCACCTGCAGGATTTGAAATCATTGTCCAGGTTGTGAATTGAGGAGCAATCCCCATGATCAGATTATGATCACTTGATTATTGTACCCTGTGAGGGGAAAAACACAACACTACTAGGCACTTTGCATTTTATTCAATTATTGAGTTTTTTGCTTATGCATTATTAAATTCATTGCACGAGTCCATCTCGGCTGGGGACAAAAACGGAGATGAGAATTTTGTAAGGCTTGACAAGCGGATATGTATGTAGCCATTATGCTATGATGGATTTATGATGGAATGACTGTGTATATGATGATGTATGGGTTGAACCCTCTCCCATGAAGGATGGATGATATGGCGCATCTAGGTAAGTCGGGGTGTACCCTCAGAGTACAGATGGCCGCAGACTGATTTGTTGTTGATAAGAACAAAATGTGTCGCGCGCCTGAGGCAGCAAGCAGCAGAGAAAGTGCAGAGAAAGCCCTAGCTTTGAAGAGATGATTAGGCGAAGCCCCAGTTGATAATGCAAAGCAAACCCGGAGGGAATCTGGGAAGGAGAGCTTGAGAGGACAGCATAGCAAAGCCCCAGCTTGAAGAGATCCAATGTAGTCCCATTACAGGCAGAATCATCATGCGGCAAAGGGGGCACCCCATTATTTCAGACCTTAGTCAATCAGTCATAGACTCAAAAATATATACTTGCAGGGGCACATCTTTCAGAAAGTGGGAAATGAATCCCGATTTTATGTATGACACACTCGCTTTAGGTTCGACTCTTTTGAGAGAGTATAAGCACGACAAGGTGTGGAAAAGTGTATGAAAGCCCCTGCTGACAGAAAGACAGTGTTTGGCTCTTTATTCCTAGAATGTAGAAAGAGAAGACATGTCGAGACACTTGAAAACTTGTCTTATTCGTGATGATCACAAGGCTGCTAAAAACCCTTTATTGATGTTCGGGTTATTCAACCACCAAAGCTGACATGAACAAATATTTTGATCAATCCTGAGGAGAAAAACAAACTGATATCGAGATCAAAAAGGATGTGTGTATATGGACGGCCCTTGAAGAGACCGGATTTTCTGAGGGTTTTTTTTGTGATTTCGACTGGACCAATTATGGTTGCCTACGTTCCCCTCCATATGAGGAGCTCAGGTCGCCGTAGTTCGGGCTTATTCCGATTGAAGAGAGAATGAATGTGAAATTTCGAGATTTTGAAGACCTTTGAGGATTTTCTGAGAATCAAAGCATTGAGGAACATGTCTTCTTGGAGTGCCAATGAGGGACACGGCTGTGAAGCCCCAGTGAGGCATTCACGGGAAGTGTTTTGTGGAGAAGGAACGGAATATGCTCACATGAAGTGCCAAATGAATGGATTGAATTTGCACAATCTTAGATTGATGATTTTGAACCAAGACGGATTAGATTCCAACTTAAGCAAGCAATGAAGCATTAATTTGATTCAGATCTCGAAGATATCAGAATGAAACTGCTATTCGGTAGGGACTGTAGCTGGTTTTCGGGCTTCGATCGGCCATCGGGTAACTTGGGAAATGAATGACCTCTTGAGACGAGAGGTCGGCTGGGCTTTTTACTGACTGGACCTCTAAATATGAGAGGTTGGCTTTTTAGGGATGTGTTTGGGAAATCTACGGCGAGGAAGATTGATTGCCTCTAAGAATGAGAGGTCAAATTTTGACTTTGGCCAAAGGCAAGGATAATGGTAATGGGAATATCCTCTAAAATCGAGAGGATGGTTTGGGATTGATTGGTGGATTGCTGACGAGAGAAGATCCAAGCTATCGAGAACTTTTGCGAATTTTCGAGAATTCGAGCTCCTTTTGAATATTGGAGGGCCTCTTGAGAAGTCGGAGACTTTTGAAGAATTGGGTGGATTCAACATTCTTTTGGGAATTGGAAGGCCTCTTGAGAATTTGAGGACCTTATATCTGAAATTGTGAGGATTTAAAATCCTTCTTTTGAGAATTTGGAAGGCTTCCTAAGGAGTTGAGGATTATCTTCGTCCTTCCTTCATGGCTTGGGTATTTTACGCACCGCCAACTCTCGAAGCTAACTTCTTGGTATTACTTGGACTTCTCTCGGCAAGGAGCAAAGGTGATGGCTAAATAGGGTTTCAAAACATGTCGATCTTGAAATGAAAGGGTATTGTTTAGTGAGGGCGAGGTAATGGCTTTCCTAGGGTGAAAGGCTTCAACCGCAATCCCTACCGGATGACCCAAACGAGATTAAGTCTTCATTGCTTGCTTAAGATTAACCGAGGAAGATTCATGCAAATTCATTGAGCGACGAAACGACGAGGATGATGGAAGAGGTGTGAGCATATGAGATGCAAGATGGGGAGTTGGCAAGCCCCAATTTGAGAAGGATATCAATTGATTTTCTCACTCCGATTAATTTAAATATTAATCATTTCAAAGCATTAGTGGTTGAGCAGCACGAGTGATCATCTAGGATAAAACCATTTCAATCAAGTGTAATGTGGTGTGCAAATAATGCCTCGAGTCTAGCAAGAAGAGAATCGAAGATCTTTATTATTGCAAAGCAAAACTGGTTCAACTTGGACTCAACAGACTCATGTCTGAAAGGGACATTCTAGATCCTACTAAGACTGATCGACTTCTTCAACCTTGTATGGGAGAGCCCTTGGGATTGTTGACAGTGTTGGCCATTTGAGCAAGCATCTGGGCCTCATGCTCACGAGCAAGAGCGGCTTCAAGGGTAACCCGCAACTCTTCAATAGATAAATCATTCGAACCCGGCTGACCCATAGCAACTGAACCTCCGGACTGGCTATCCAACACATTCTCTGCACCAGGCATCCAAGATTCTGAATCAGATAAATAACCGCTTGGACACTTGAGCTGCTTCCGCCTAGGGGATATGGACCAAATTAGCATCGGGGACCGGAGCACACACCCAACTTGCCGTAGCCTTGCAGAGGTGAAGAGGTGAGAGCGTGTATAAGGTGGAGGACAGAGAACCTTGAGGATGGTATGGGAGAGGGAAGAATGGGAAATGAGACGGACTCGCGCAAAATTTTATTAATATTCAAGTAAAAACCAATGGCTTTTAAGTCCTAGAGACGGTTGGAAAAGGCTAATCCATTATTTCACGCAACCTAGACCTCGGGGAAATCCTAGGGACACATCATCCAAAAATACACCAAATGCGTTGAGTCAAAATTAATAATAGGCAATGATACCTAATCAAAACCAAAGCATTTATGGGACGAACGAGCAGCCCCGATTTCTGGAGAAATTTTGGCAGCATAACGGGTATTCCTGAAGAATTTCGAGGAAAAATCCGGCATGACCTCTCGTCGGTGCACGTTGACAAAGCGACATGATTTCTCGTTAGAACTGTAAGTACCCAAATCCGGATCGTCCAAATCCGTCAGAAAGTTAACCGAAATCCGTTAACTGGCCCGCTCCAGGTTAATCGGAACTCGTTAAACTCCCCGTTGCTGTGCCAACGAGACGTCCCGGGACTGCCCCGTGCATCCCGACGTCGAACCGTACTTAACACGTGTCATCTCACGTAAAAGTATGGCTTTCCCAAACGCATTTTCCGGCACTTTCCGGGCGTTTCGGACATTTCCTGACCGTTATTTTAAAAAACGGACAAAACCGGACCGGGAACGAACTCCCACACTTCGGTGAGTCACAGACACGTGTCACCGCATGCCACCTCCCTCTAGTCACTCGTCAATCACAAATCAAGGCCAAACGACCACAATACCCCTGGTTTGCAAGCCAAGTCCGGCCGGACTCACTTTGTGCAATTTTCCCGAAATTGCCAAAGCAAGTCCCAGTTTCCAAAATTCCCAAAACCCCTGAAATTCAGTCCAAGTCCGGCCGGACTCCTACTGCAATTTTCACCCTATAAATAGAAGTTGCTGTCAAAGGCAAGAGAGGAGGATTTTGATACCAAAAAATCACATACCCCACGGTCCAAACTGGTTTCCACCCCTCCCGAGCTCCCGTTTTGTCTCGATTCGCGTGAAACCTTCGTATTTCGATCAAATACGCACCCTACAACTTCGAAACAACCTTTCAAATAACTTTTCGTGTCCCGTGCACACCTCCCGAGCCAAAGGAGTCGACCCTAGCCATAGGTATAACTCCCTCTCTCTGAATCTTCCGTTCCGTCTCGGTTTACGCGCCAGTCGCTATAACTGTTTCGAACGTCATTGTCAAAATGTAGACGCCTCCGTCTAACGGGGTCCGATACGTTTTAGCCCCTCGATCCTCTTCTCTTTCCGTAAGAGAAGTAATCACGGGTTAAAACGGCGTTCCGACCCCGTTCCGTTTACTTTCACGTCATTTACAATTTCGAGCCGTTTGGCCTCGTTGATCGTCATTTACAATTCCGAGCCGTTTGGCCTCGTTGATCGTCATTTACACTTCCGAGCCGTTTGGCCTCGTTGATCGTCATTTACACTTCCGAGCCGTTTGGCCTCGTTGATCGTCATTTACACTTCC